>VZTM01016071.1:49785-94299 GCA_013400555.1 Jacana jacana | reverse complement strand
GGGCCCGGGCCGCCAGGGGGAGGGGCCGGAAGTGGGAGCGAGGGGGTGGGACCAGAGGCGGAAGTGTGTGGGGGGGTGTGGCGATGCGGAACCGGGCGGCCGTCATGGGGCTGAAGGTGCGGCTTTGTCCCAGGCATGGAGGATGGCTTTCTCATGGAGGTGTGCGTGGACTCGGTGGAGTCCGCCATCAACGCGGAGCGCGGAGGTAAGGCCCGGGAGTGTCCGTGGGGCGGTGGGGCGGGCTTCGGCGGGCCCGGTTCTGACGTGCCTCTCCCCAGGTGCCGGCCGGATCGAGTTGTGCGCGGGCCTCGTGGAAGGAGGGACCACCCCGAGCATGGGTGAGCCGGGACAGGGTCCTCCCCCTCCCCTGGGCCGGGTCCCCCTCCCTGTGTGCAGGGGGATCACTCGTCTTAGCGCACCCTTCCGGACCCCCCCCTTCCCTTCGCCCTTCGCCCGTCCCCTCTCCCGTTGACCTGGCTTCCCTCCCGGCCCCTGTCCCCCTCCCCACTGCTGGGGTTTCTGCCTGAGCCCCTGCAGGAGGCTGGGGCAGAGGCCCGGCAGATCCTCTGCTGGCCATACAGTCATCTAGGTTAGAATGGACCTTTAAGATCTTCGAGTCCAACCATTAGCCTAGCACTGCCAAAGCCAGGTTCCCGGGGTCCAGTCCTGTGTTGCCTCCCTCGGTGACGGGAGCTGCCGTGACTGCATGCTGAGCTACCCCTTGCCCTCCTGCCCCAGGACTCCTGCAGGTGGTGAAGCAGTGCGTGAGAATCCCCGTGTTTGTGATGATCCGACCTCGTGGTGGCGATTTCCTCTACTCGGACCGTGAGGTGGAGGTGATGAAGGCTGATATCCGCCTTGCCAAGCTGCATGGGGCCGACGGGCTGGTGTTCGGGGCCCTCACTGAGGATGGGCGCATCGATACAGAGCTCTGCACAGCATTGCTGGGTAAGAGTGCCTGCAGTCAGAGACGCTGTGCCGAGCTGTCTGCGCTGGGAGGGGCAGTGGGAGTTCAGCGCTGCTCTGGCTGGTGCTGGGGAAAGAATCGCAGGGTGCTTTGCTCCGTACGTCTTGTCTGTGGCCTTGCCATCTTTGTCAGGCTGCGACACATCAAATAGGTAAGGAGCTTTGCAGACCAAAGGCCACTGCCCCAACCAGTTCCTGCACAGTTTGAGGCCAGACCTAAGCGGGGTCTAAGAAGGGGAGAAGCACAGATGAGCTCTTTTGGGATCACCAGAGTGTTAAGCTATTGCATTCTTGCCGTTCTCTGTTTTCTTTGCCCTTTGTTCTTTTCCTTCTGTCCCTGCTGCAGTTGCCTGGGATTTGTCTCTCCTGGACTTTGGCTTTGTGGGTAGATGGCAACTCCTCTTTATTTTTTCTGTAATGCACCCAGTGAGAAAAGACAATGAGAAAGAGAGATGGAAACATATCAAAGGCTACTGAAGCTGCAGTGGGAAATAATTAGTTCAGGCCTCTAACATGTATAGAGAAATAGATTTTTCTTCAACATCTTTAGGGGCTACAGCCAAAGCTAAAGATGGCTGAGCTTTTCCCTGGTGCTGGAGGGGAAGGTGCAGCAAAAGAGAGGGGTCTTCCCAGGGTTTGCCTCCAGCAGAGCAATGAGGTGGTCTGCTGGAACAGTTGGTTTCCAGGGCAGGAGGCAGTTGGATTTCTTTTCATAGAAATGAAAAAAAACAAAACCTTTCCCCAGCAAATAGAGTACCACTGGGGAAGTTTGCTCTGGTCTGAGAGCAGAAATTGCAGGTCGTGAAAGAAATCACAAAAATGGGCTCTCCTCCTTTCAAAGAGTGTTGGTCCTGTCCCCTTCCCAGGCAGAGGAGACAACTTCCCTGCTTTCCTGCAGAAAAAGATATCTCTGGTGAGAGTGAGTGTTCTGTGTGATCCAGATGAGATGAGGGACTTCGGTGTTACTCATAAAAAAACCCCATAAAATATGGTTTGCCGCTTCCTCAAAGGGCAAGAGAACTCTTCCCTGCCAAAGAGCCTGTCCAAAGAGCAGCAGCTGTGTTGTTACCAGGAACTACTGGGATTCTTCTGAGCTCCCCCTTGCTCATCTGACGTGCTTTGCTGGTTCTGGCACAGGGAGCTTTGTGCCAGCCCCAGCTGACCATGTGCCTTCTTTTCGCAGCGGTGTGCCGTCCCCTGCCGGTCACCTTTCACCGAGGTGAGTCCCCGGCAGAGACCGGGAGGGAGCAGAGCTACTGTCGTCCTTCATTGGAGGGGGGAGAGCTTTGCATGCTGTACCAGAGCAGGCTGTGCCTGTGCTGTTTCCCTGAGAGGGGAAAGGTCCAGAGAGTCCAGGAGCAGAGGGCCTGTGTTACTGCCCCGTGTGGGAGAAGGTATCTGAGGAGCTGAGTGTGGTGGCGCTGCCGCTGCTGCAAGGCGACATTGGAGTTAGGAGCTGGGGTTCCCTGGGGGGATGGCCATCTGTGAGAAGGATCCTTCCTGTTGTTGTCTCCTGGGCTCCTAAGCTGGTTGGTAGACAGGGCATGAGCACAACGAGCCGAGTGATTTCTGAGCTGTTCTGTTGATCTCTCAGCCTTTGACATGGTGCACGACCCTCTGGTGGCATTGGAGACGCTGATTTCTCTGGGGTTTGAGCGCGTATTGACGAGTGGCTGTGACAGCTCAGCACTGGAAGGATTGTCCTTAATTAAGAGGCTGGCTGAACAGGTAAGTGATCCCCTGTTTACCATGGTTGTTTCCTGGGCGTTGCCTGGAGGCAGCTCCTTTGTAGCAGCCCTCCTTTCTGTAAGGGGACTTCTCTCCAGGACCGCTCACTTTTGTCTGGTTTGGCCTTAATGTGTTTCACCAAGTGCATGTGGGCTGGACCTCAACGTCTCCCAGAGCAAAACCTGGCTGGGTTGTCCTTGTTCCCAGCCCAGCAGGAGAGCAGTGGGAGTTGTTTCCGGCAGCTGATGTAATAGCCCCCATGAACAGCAAAGCCAGGTCCCTGCTGGGGTCTCACAGCTCCTGTCAGGAAAATGCAGCAGACGTCGCTGAGAGGTGGGAGGA
Source organism: Jacana jacana (assembly GCA_013400555.1). Lineage (NCBI taxonomy): Eukaryota > Metazoa > Chordata > Aves > Charadriiformes > Jacanidae > Jacana > Jacana jacana. The sequence goes on along the minus strand of VZTM01016071.1, from coordinate 91,263 downwards.
AATAGTGATGCGTTGTCTCAGCTGTAATGGAATCGGGGAACTGTCAGTGCTGGAAGGGAGCTCCATGTCTCAGCTGTAATGGAATCGGGGAACTGTCAGAGCTGGAAGGGAGCTCCAGGGATCCCCCAGCCCAACTCCCTGCTAAAGCAGGGCTGCCCAGAGTACAGCACTCAGGAGGGCATCCAGGCGGGGCTGGAAGGTCTCCAGAGAAGGGGACTCCACACCCTCCCTGGGCAGCCTCTGCCAGGGCTCTGACACCCCAGTTCTCACCCCAGAGAACTTTCTCCTTCTGTTTCAATGGAACTTCCCGTGTCCCAGCTTGTGCCCATTGCCCCTCGACCTGTCACTGGGAACCACTGAGAAGAGTCTGGCTTCTGCCTCCTTCAACCCACCCTCCAGATCCTTGTGAGCATGAAGAAGGTCTCCCCTCAGCCTTCTCTTCTCCAGGCTCAAGAGTCCCAGCTCTCTCAGCCTTTCCTTCTCAGGGAGATGCTCCAGTCCCTCCATCATCTTTGTTGCCCTACGCTGGACTCTCTCCAGCAGTTCCCAGTCTCTCTGGAACTGGGGAACCCAGCACTGGAGGCAGGATTCCAGTTGTGGCCTCCCCAGTGCAGAGCAGAGGGGGAGAATGACCTCCCTCCACCCACTGGCCACACTCTTCCCTAGGCAGCCCAGGGTTCCATTGGCCTCTTGGCCACAAGGGCACATCGCTGGCTCATGGAGCCCCAGATCCTTCTCCTCAGAAGTAGTTTCCAGTAGGTCCATTGTTGGTGTTTGCTGAGTCTTTTCCACTTTTCCTTGTGAAGCATGAGTAGTGCAAATAAGATGGGTGAGAATAAAAGACCTATAAAACTATGGTGACATCCATGAGGTCACTGAAGACGTGTGAGGTTCCTTTGCTGCCCCTTTGCCCCCTTTGCTCTGGACGGGCAGCTGTAGTACTGGGCAATGTTACTGACATGTTACTCTCCTTTCAGGCAAAGGGCAGAATTGTGGTGGTGCCAGGTAAGGTGTTTTTGTCATCTGTAACTGGTCCCACAGTCCCTGGCCCCTGCTTCCTTGCTTTTGCCCTGGGATGTGCTGTTTGATGTGGCTTTTTGAGCCCGGTGACCAGCAGAAGAACCTGCTGTCTTAGGGTGGGTAAGGGCTGTGCAGGCACCTGGGGGTGGTTGAGTCCTGCAGCTGCTGCTCACTGTGGTGCTTGGGGTCATCGATAGATCTGTGGGAGAACATGAGCCAAGGCTTCTCCTGTCTCTTCGCATGCCCAGGGCTCCCTTGTCCCAAGGGATGTCTTATTCCATCTGAGTAGTTGGTGTTTGCCCCTCATGGGGTCGGTCCCGGGGTGGTATCAGGTCTGTGACAGCACCATTTGCACTAGATGTGACACAGGGATTCTTCCCACCAGGGGGTGGCATCACAGAGCGCAACCTGCAGAGGATTCTGGAAGGCTCCACTGCCTCTGAGTTCCACTGCTCCGCTCGCTCAGCCCGGGACTCAGGAATGAAGTTCAGGTAACTGATTTTTCTATTTTTATTTGTTTCTAATATAGATTTATTTTAGCAAAACTGGACAAGGGGAAAAGCTGGATTAATGTTAAAATGAGTCTGTAGCTCAGGCATCACTTTCAGACCGCTTTCTGGGGGCGGATCGTGCTCTCATGGTTGGGATCGTGGTGCCTGGCTCTGGATTCTGCAGTGTATGAATCCAGCAGTGCTCCTCAGCTGGACACGAGCTCCGTGTGTACCTGCATTCTTAGGGCATCTTTTTTGCTCCCACTGGCCTGAGGGACGTGGGGGCTCTTGTGTGGCACTTAGGGGAGCAGTGTCTAGAGTAGTTGCCTTAAACCTTTAACACCGGAGTGTGTAGGATTTGGGGGGCCAGTGGGATGTGGGTCTGAGAAACGAGTGGGGAATGGCTTATGTTGGTCTGCAGGTCTGCACTGGGTTTTTGTGGATGCTGTTGTTTCTTGCTTTTGGGTTATTATTCTGTTACTGTCTCATCTTTTGTCTGGCACCAGCTGGTTCTCTGGCCGCTGCTGAGACTAGGGGAGAGAGCGAGTTCCTTAGTGTGTTTGCTCCTCTGGATCACCTGTACGTAGTAACCATCCTTTTCCTGACAGAAACCCGAACGTTGCCATGGGAGCGTCCTTCTCTGCCCCTGAATACTCCATAAAGGTGGCAGATGTGGCCAAAGTGAGGACCCTGAACGCCATCGCAAAGAACATTCTGTAGTGGAAGGCACCACGCTGGGATGAGCACTGGGACCTCGGGGTCTTCCCTGCCACACAGACAGATGGGGCCTGTTTCCGTCCTCAGGCTGCAGAGGATGTGAACTGGGTGACGAAGCCTGACATCTCTTCCCTTGGCTTCCCCTGAATGACCAGTCCCTGGCCCAGAAACTTAACGTTGGCCAATTTAAATAAAAGGACTCGTTCCCAGATGTTGCAGCAACAAGCTGTTGGGCAGTATTTGGGAGAAAGGGAGCTGAACAAGCACGGGAACCGTATCGCGTAGCACTGCATGTGATTGTCAAATAAACACTGCAGCTGCCTCCTTCTTGCTTTGCTTCCTTTCAGTTTTTAATTTACAGGTGGAAGTGTGATGTGTTGCATAGCCTGTCAGGCCCCTTCTGCACCAGAGGAGAAAACAATCACATGGAGAAAACAATCACATGTTAGGATGCCAGGGAAGGAAACGTCATGGCCGTGGCTGAAAAGCAAAGCCTGCTGCCATCAGCCAGCTGGGTGGCTGGGGATTAGAAGGGCAGCAGCTGGAAGGCAGAGGGAAGAACACGTTAAGCTTCTTACTGATACACAGCTGTGGTGAACAGATTAAGTTCTAAGGGGAAGGAGCTGCCCGGCTGATGAGGTGAGGTAGTTGTGAGGCACGCTGGGCTTGTGAGGGCTTGAGGTGGGACGGGCATAGGGTGAGGTTCCATGGGGAGGACAAGGTACTTTTTGTCACAGAGTTTCCAGGTCCTTTTCCTCACATAAAGCACAAACCATCTGCTTGTTCTCCAGACAAGTGCTTGGGGCAATGTGCCTGTTGAGTTATTGCTGCCTTGTAAGAATTGAAGCCTTAGACTCATTTCAGTCACCCTGCAAAGTGCCAAAGGAAATACTGTCTGAACAGTATCAGAGTGGTCTGTTAAAAGAGTAGAGACTGGAGATTCTTGCTGCCTGCTCTTCTCTAAAAGATCCACAAAGCTGAAGAAACTCCATTGAGAGCAGAGATTGCAGACCTTCTTTGGAAGCAAAAGAGATGGATCAGATGATTTGTCTGCCCGCCCTGGGGATAGCGTGCAGCCTGTGAGGAAAAGGTAATGTTTGACAAGGTGGTAGCACCTTCGGTTACCTTGAACAGAATTGGATCATTGACAACCTATAACCAAGGCCAACTGTGCACCTTCAGCTCAAAGGTACCCTGATCCATCTGAGGTATTAGAACATGCTAAAACACACCTGTAAGAGACTGACAGGAAAGACAGGATGTCTCAAAGTTCGCTTCCTGCAAGGTTTGTGCCACCTGCGAGGTGTATGGGGTGTACTTGGGGTGCAGGGGTGTCCTTGGTTCTCAAAGCAACTGTATCTTGTTTACTCCAGATATTTGCATCCCATGGGTCCTGTGCCTGGGGAGGAAGAATTTTGGGCACCAATGGAGGTTAGGGGCAGACCTGCTGGAAAGCATTCTGAGAAGGATCTGGGGGTCCGGGTGGACAGTCAACTGTCCATGGGCCAGTGATTTGCCCTTGTGGCCAAGAGGCCAATGGAACCCTGGGCTGCCTAGGGAAGAGTGTGGCCAGTGGGTGGAGGGAGGTCATTCTCCCCCTCTGCTCTGCACTGGGGAGGCCACAACTGGAATCCTGCCTCCAGTGATGGGCTCCCCAGTTCCAGAGAGACAGGGAACTGCTGGAGAGAGTCCAGCGTAGGGCAACAGAGATGATGGAGGGGGTGGAGCATCTCCCTGATGAGGAAAGGCTGAGAGAGCTGGGACTCTTGAGCCTGGAGAAGAGAAGGCTGAGGGGAGACCTTCTTCATGCTCACAAGGGTCTGAAGGGTGGGTTGAAGGAGGAGGGAGCCGGACTCTTCTCAGTGGTTCCCAGTGACAGGACAAGGGGCAACGGGCACAAGCTGGGACACAGGAGGTTCCATTGAAACAGGAGGAGAAAGTTCTTTGGAGTGAGGGTGTCAGAGCCCTGGCAGAGGCTGCCCAGGGAGGGTGTGGAGTCCCCTTCTCTGGAGACCTTCCAGCCCTGCCTGGACACAGCCCTGAGTGCTGTGCTCTGGGCAGCCCTGCTTTAGCAGGGAGTTGGGCTGGGGGATCCCTGGAGCTCCCTTCCAGCTCTGACAATGCCCTGATTCTGTAACTGTTCTGTGGAAAAAGCACGAACTTGGGAAATGGAAAGCTCTTCCCATGTGCGTCAGGACCGTAGGTGGTAGTTCTCGAGGCAAGAGCTGGGAAGGGAAGGGCTGCTTAGGTCTGGTGTCAGAGCGGGCTTCAGCGCTGACAGATCCGGAGGCAGCGGGAGGGATCCAAACTCAGAAGAAATAACTGAATTTGTGGTTATAGTCAATATAGTGCAGAATGTCTGATTCAGGAGTTCATAGCTTATGTTATGAAATTTAATGAGTCACGGTGATGATTAAGATACTGGTAGCAAGATTAGTGTGAGTGTTCTGCTGATACAGCTTCCCCAGCATCATAAACACGGCCTTTTGTGCAACATTGAATTAAAAAAAGAAAGCCAAAAGGGGCTTTTGAACTCATGGGTCACAAGGCAGAGAAAGAAACCCTTCCAAAGCAGAGATGAGCAAGTGAGGACTGGACTAAATCATAGGTCGCATTGCAGAAGCCTCTGTCACGGCCCAGGTCCTGCGTGAATGGGCATGAAGCGATGCCTAAATTTTAAAACCTCATTATAAGATGGTGGAGAGCAGATGGGTAAAGGTCAGGGAGCCCAGGGAAATGCTGTGGTGCTGGTGGCCAAAGAGATCTTACCACTTTGATTAGCTTTGTCCCAGTGAACATCTTCTGGGTGCTATGGAAAGCTTTATGGAAGGAGCCCTTTGTGGCTTCTCAGGAGGAGCGTTCCCCAGTAGGAGGGTAGAGAAGGTGGGGGTGTGCTTGCTTTGAACATTGGAGACAGCTGGTGTCCTGTGCTGAGCAGAGCTTGGAATGAGAAACCAAAAGATGAGGTGAGGAAAAGAAAAGGAGAAAAGGCAGGAAAAGGACCTGGGGGTGTTGGGTGACAAGCGGCTGAACATGAGCCAGCAGTGTGCCCAGGGGGCCAAGAAGGCCAAGGGCATCCTGGCTTGTATCAGAAATAGTGTGACCAGCAGAAGTAGGGAGGTGATTGTCCCCCCATACTCAGCACTGGTGAGGCCACCCCTTGAGTCTGGTGTCCAGTTCTGGGCACCTCAGCACAAGAGAGATCTGGAGGGGCTGGAGCGAGTGCAGAGAAGGGACACGGAGCTGGGGAAGGGCCTGGAGAATCAATCTCATGAGGAGCCATTGAGGGAGCTGGGACTGTTGAGCTGGAGGAAGAAGAGGCTGAGGAGAGACCTCATCATTCTCTACAACCGCTTGGAAGGACATTGTAGAGAGGTTGGTGCTGGTCTCTTCTCACAGGGAATTAGTGATAGAAGGAGAGGGAATGGCTTCAAGCTGCAGCAGGGTAGGGTTAGGCTGGCCATGAGGAAAGAATTCTTCCAGCAAGAGTGGTCAGAGCCTGGGATGGGCTGCCCAGGGAGGGGATGGTGTCCCCATCCCTGACTGTGTTTCAGAGTCGATGAGATGTGGTGTTGAGGGATCTGGTGTAGGGGAGAACTTTGTAGAGTGGGGCAGATGGTTGGACTGGGTAATCCCAAGGATCTCTTTCAACCTGAATGATTCTAGGATTCTATGATGGGCTCTGACACTGAAAATCAAGATGGGATGGGACAGAGCATTAGATAGGAAGGTATCATGAGCAAGTGATGCCCTTGGCAGCAGTTCTCCAGGTGGGTACCAGTAAGAGCAGAGGATCCCTGTGCCAGTGACTAGACAGAAGAATCACATCAGTACTTGGGATGGAGACGGGCCAAGGGCCAGTCACTTGACTGCTCCATTCACTCATTTCTTATGTGTTGCATCAGAGTGCTGCTCTCATCAGTAGTGTGTTGGTTCTGGCCTGGAGGACCTAGCACTAGGGGTAGATTTATTTACAAAAACAAGTGGATTTAATCAGACTGGACAATAATAATTAACCAATGAGTTGGACATTGAACCTTCCTCTGATGGTGAGGAGGTTGTTCCTGAGCAATTACTCATTGTATCACTCTTGATTGACTCCATGAACAGTGAGACAGCAGAATCCTTGCAGTCACCCGCCCCCTTTTACCTGCTGCTCCCCAAGAGCATGCATGATAAAGCAAATTCAGTTCCAGCCTTAGAGTAGCACCATCCCTACCTGCCCCTACCCCTCCACCTTTCTGAGCAGCCAGGCGATGAGTCAGTTGCAGTCATTCCCCTCGGGAATGGTCCTCTGGCAGTCTCAGATGTTGGGAGTTGTCTTAGAATGAGTGTTCAGAGGCTCTTTTGGGTTTTGTGGTCAGTCAGCTGCTGTAATGTGCAGACAACACAGAGATGCGGGAAAGGGAGAAGCAAGAGGTGGGGAAATCTTCAGGCTCTGCAGGCCACAAGTAGTTGGTAAAAGGAACCTGGGTCCTGGACTCCAAAAGATCAGTACGGCATGTGGTCAGCTTAGCTGCCAAGATGCTGTGTGTCCCCGGCCTGCAGCACGGCTGAGGGCCCCCTTGCTGGGTGGTACATGAGAAGAAGGTTGCTGTCATCTTTGGCTGCCGAGGGACCAGCCTTTGCTGGACCTTTCAGCAGAGTGCAGCAGGCTCATTCTGGTGGGAAAGGTGTGTCACACCAAAGCGAGTTGTCCCCACTGGGTCTGTGTGTCTCGGTGTGCGCTGGTGAAGGCTGTGGGTCCTGAGTGATGGCTGTGGTCCCCTGTGGTGACTGTCACAGTGACTTCCCCGCGTCTCCCCTTTCGTCTCTTTCTTGGGCCTTCCTCTCCTCCCTTCCCTAGAGCCTGTGCAGTTCACAAAGCCCTTTTGGTCACTGCTTTGGTCTGTGGTGTTGTGCAACAGGACCAAGTTAACAATTAACTACATGTCATCAGGGTTTTTGTCCCAACACTGACTGAGGGTGTGTGGGGACTTTTATCCCCAGCATCCACCCAGGGCTCTCACAAGCCGGCAAGAGCCAGGGGAAGGAGCTGCCATCCCTTCTCACCTGAGCCATGTCAGCAGCTCTGGATGAGTTCTGCGGCTCCGTGTTTTGGGTGAGTGGCTGCATCACCCCCATTGCCTGTTCTTGGGATGGGACACTCGTGGAAGGGCAGAGCAGTAGATCCCACAGCTCACAGCGTGTTCAGCCACTGGGATCCAACTACCAGCGGTTGGCTGAGGTTCTGCTGTTTATCCAGGGCTGCCCTGCACTGCCTGGGTGATGCCCACAAGGCAGCCATGCATATGGCAGTTACCTGGGTGGGCACTGTTCTGTTTTAGCCCCACAGGAAGCACAGGACACCCTGCACGGACCTCTCGGGGAAGCCTTCGGTTTGGCTCCAGCAAGGGGTGGTTGTGGGGGAGGCTCTCCTGGGGTCAGGCAATAGATGGGTAGGGGGACACTGTCTGAGACCTCGGCTGAGTGCTGAAGTGCTCAGCCAGGAAGGTGGGTGTTGGAGGAGGAGGGTGTGATGGGGTGGAGCAGGGTGGACAAGGGCTTTAGGAGTGCTGGGTCTGAAGGGTGAGCCATCTCAAGTGACTTGGCTGTCTGTCTTTGCTGCCCCCAGAATGCCTCCTACCTCGCTCGTCCAGATGCCGACCTGCCCGTGTGCTTCCAGCAGACTGTGCTGGTCTGGGTGCCCCTTGGCTTCTTCTGGATTTTGGCTCCTTGGCAGCTCCTGCCCTTGTGCAAATCCAGAACCAAGAAATCATCTGTGACCAAACTCTACATCATCAAGCAGGTAGAGTGGGGCTGAGGGGGCACAGAGGGCGGGCTGGAGCAGCCTGGGATGGAGAGGTGGTGAGTGGAAAGCCTCTGGGCTGGAGTCAAGTGTGGGATGGAGAGATGAGAAATGTAGGAGAAAAGGAGCAAATGGGCTCAGGCACCACCTGGGACAGAAACATAAAGTGGGGCTCAGGACGAGGCATATCTGGGACAGAGGTGACAACAGGGCTGGGATGCACTGGGAGGGAGGGCTGAAGTGTGTACTGGGGCCTCTCGTATTGTCAGCTGTTATTCTCCAAGCTGAAAACCATGGCAGCGCTGCTGTGGAAGTGCTGCATGTTCACAGGATCCTAGAAAGCCCTCCTGGGCCACATTTGGGTTGGAAAGGGTGTAACAGTGTATGGGGCACGGTGCTTTTATGTCCAACTGTGTTGTCTTCCAGCAGGTCCCAGTGCTCACAGTGGGCTGGGACCCCCCTCACGGCTGGTCCCCTCTCCCTGCAGGTGCTGGCTACCTTGCTGATGCTGACGGCAGTGGTGGAGTTGGCCCTGGCATTTGTAGAGGACACAGAGCAGAACCCCCTGCCAGCTGTCCTGTACACAAACCCCAGCCTGTACATCGCCACCTGGGTAAGGGCTCAGCCCCTAAGTGTGTGGTGTGTCACCAAAGAGGCAAAGTGTGAGACCAAGCAGCAGAGAGTTTCTCCTCACGCAGAGATCAGCTGGAAGGTGTGGCCAGGAGGGAAGCGTAGCCTGGAAGAGGGGTAGGGACTATCCCTGGACACGTGTGGGTGGTGCAAAAGGGCAGCAGGCTGAGGGCAGGTGTCTGGTTGTGTGGTGCTCTGTCCTTTTATCCTTAAAGCCGGGATAGATACTATGCCTGTGGGTGTAGCTGAGCTTTCTGGCAGAAGCCTTAGTAGCAGCAGAATGGGTTTCACAGGACTGATGGCACAGCATGAAAAACATCAGACCGTGGCTCGCTGCTGTGATGTCTCACAGTTTCCCATGGGCTGCTGCTCAGTTTTGTGTGAAGAGTTGAGAAATGCTCCAGGATATCCAGGCAGAGGAGAGAGCTGAGGAGGTAGGGGCTATTAGCTTGACAGAAGCTGTGGATACCTTGCACGAGACATGGATTATTCTAACGGTCTTATCAAAGCTGTAACTCTCAGGAGCTACACTCAAAAATGAAAACAATGCCACTGTTTGCTACCCTTCCTAGGTTGTTGTGTCATTTGGTTTCAAGTGCGGAGTTCATGGGAGTTCATAAGCCGAGGGGACAGTCCAGAGAGGCCGCACTGCAGGGTCTCTGATCCGGCTGGAATTGCAGGTCTGGAGGCAATATGCAGGAGACAGGGTGTGACTCCTCACAGCTGGGCTGTGAATCTGGATCTGAGAATCTGGAGTGAGAACAGCTAAAAATAGTGCCCTGCTGCAACGTTAGGGTGTCTTCAGATCTTGCTTTTCCTATGAGCAGCCTGATCTTATGTCCTCCTGAAATAAACCTTTGCCCTGTGCAATTAACTCCAGAGCTTATGTAGTTGGCGGTGACCTCAGGCACTGGGAGCTCAGTGTCTTCAAGGCAGAGAATCCCAGCAGATCACGTGTACCAGCATCCCAGGACACATGCTCCAAGGGCATGTTCAGAGCCCAGACCTAGTCCCACAGCTGTACCTGAACCTCTGACTGGTTTTCCTTCCCCCAGCTCCTGGTCCTGCTGATCCATGAGACGCGACGCTTCTTCTTGTGCAGAGACTCGGGGGTACTTTTCTGCTTCTTGGTGTTGTCCCTGCTCTGTGGGATATTGCCGTTCCAGTCACTGCTCCGGAGAGCCCTACAGGTTGGGTTTGGCAGGAAACTCTGTGCTTCCCCCTTGTCTTGTTCCCCCCCCAAAGAAGGTCCCTTCAGACTTCGTCTCTTGACAAGCTTTCAGTGGTATCACTGAGGTCCCAGCTGCCCTAGGGACCTTGGGGAACCAGAAGAGACCTGAGAAGGAATTGCTCTTTGAAAGTGGGGAGGCGTAAGGTCTCCAGGACCTATTTCTGCCCTTGTGGATTTATGGGAGGAGGTCAGGGAGAAGCAGGGAGGGCTGGTGACCCAGTGCGAGTTTTGCAATGCTTGGTTGGGCTCAGCCCTGTTCACTGTCCTGAGGATGGATCTTATCCCTGAGGGCCAAGTGGCCTTGAGACTAGCCCCAGAAGTCACCCTGGCCTCTCCATTCCTGCAGGCACCGATCCCTGATGTGCCACGGTTTGTCCTTTTCTTCATCTTCTACGGGCTCCAGCTCCTGCTCTTCCTTGTCTCGGGCTACTCAGACATTGCCCCAGAAACAAAGGAGATCACAAAGAAGGTGTGAGATCCATGTGGAATTTGGCTTGGGGTACCACATACTGGCTGGGGCTGTGTGGAGCAGGGTGGGCCCCATGCAGAGGCAGACTCCTCCTGGTCCCTGTGGAAGGGCAGGTCTGGAGACTTCAACAAGGGGCTTGGAGAGAGCTGAAGCCTACAGCGTGGGGCATCTGCACGTGTGTCCAAGGGGTGTGTGTGCATTGAGCTTCCTGGGGCTGGAGTCGACACAGTTTGAAACCTCTGGGGTTCCTTAACAGCTGGGGATGCCGAGTCAACTCTTGTCAACACTATTCCTCAGCGTCAACAACCTCTTGGTACCCACTTTGTTTTGTACCCTAGAACCCAGAGGTGACAGCCTCTTTCCTGAGCTCCATCACCTTTGAATGGTACACCAGGTGAGCTTGGCTCGGTGGGGCTTGGGCTGGAGCAAAGTGGGGGTGCTTAAGGGCTGGGCTGGTGCTGTCTGGGAAAGCCTGCAGCACAGGCTGCTTGGAGTTATGAGAGGCACCATGTGCAGCTCAGTCTGTGCAGCCTGAGCTCAGGGCCAAGCTGAGGGTGAAGGCTCTGCATTTGCGGCAGGGACTCGCCCTCATGTCTAACGCTGGAGACTCGCTGAGGAGAGGTTTCTCCACTCCACAGCATAGTTTTCAAGGGGCATCGCAAGCCCTTGGAGATAGATGATGTCTGGGAGTTGAAAGATAAAGACAAGACACAGGCTATTTACGCCACTTTCGAGAAGCACATGAAGACTGCAGTGAGGAAGGCCCAAGCAGAACTGGAAAAACGGAAACGCAAGAAAAGACGCCGGGAAGGTGACCATGGGAACAGCATGAGCAAGGCCCGGAGCCAAGATGTGCTGGTGCTGGTAAATCCCTTCCCGCTCCTGAACTTGCATGGGACTGAGAGATCCGTGTCCAGCCCTGGGGAGTACGGTCACCCTACCTCCCCCTGCAGCCCCCTCTGCTGGGTTTTCCCCTCTTTGATTCTGCAGGGCCATAGGCAAAGACGAGGGAACCCATGATAAGGTCTTCCTTGTCCTCGGCAGATCTCCCTGTGTTTGGAGAGACCAAGAGTCTCCATCCTTCTGCCCTGTAGAAGGGCAGGAACCACCCTCAAGCCTGCAGTACAAGCAGTTCCCTTGTATCTGTCTCCCCAACCCTGTTACTTCCTAGCAACAAGGTCAGGGTGAGCATCACCTTACCACCCCTGACCTCAGAGTCTTCCTGAGGTGCCTGATTTTGTATCTGAGGGTTCAGGCTGGTCTGGGCTTAGCGCATCTGCACAAAAGAGGTGTTAATATTGGGAGTGTATGAGAGGAGCAGAGATCAGAGAGAGGGAACGTGACAAGAGTTAAAGCCGAGGTTTCATTGGGATACTTGATCTGGGGGCTGTGGTACTGCCTTCCAAGTGCAAAGAGCCTGCACAATCAGCTGCTTTGCTTCTCTCTAGGAGGAGAAGCAGCTGAAGAAGAAGAAGGAGAACAAAGAGGACACCAGCCCTCACAAGGATTTCCCCAGGGGGTGGTTGATTAAAACCCTGTGCAAAACCTTCTGGCAGAACCTCCTGATGTCGGTGGCTTTCAAGCTGGTGCATGATGGACTTGTGTTTGTCAGCCCCCAGCTGCTGAAGTGAGTCCTTTCTCTCTGTTCCTGCCCTGGCCTGTCCTTGCCCCTGGCCCCATCACCTCCCTACGTGCACTGTATCTAACCCCACCGTCTCCAAATGGGTACCTCTCCCAGCCCTGCACCCTGGGGCATTTTTGTGCTCTTGCTAAAGCTGTGAGAATGCGTGGAGTTACAGTTCAAGGAAGAACTGATCCGAGCTGGCTGCCAGCTCTTACAGGTGACATCTTGCTCCCTGCTTCCTACGTCCTTTGCTGTAGAGTCCCGCTCCCTCCCTGGAAACAGTCCTGGCTCTTCTTTGGGGCCCTTCATGAATTAGTCCAGCTTAGCCTGGCAGGACTTGCCCAGTTTGTTTTGCAGAGTCTCGCAGTCTCTGTGGATGACGTGACACAAGTCCCCAGCTTGCTGAGCTGTCTGGACAGGTTCTCTGTCACCACTCTTGTGAGGATGCTCTCCCAGCGTTGGTTTGGAGCATCCTGCCTGGGTCTGTCTAGGTGAGGTGAGGGTCTTATTGGCCACTCTGCCCCTCAGGCTGCTGATCGCCTTTGCGTCGGATGAGGAGTCCTTTGTCTGGCAAGGCTATCTGTACGCCATCCTGCTCTTCCTGACGGCACTGGTCCAGTCCCTCTGCTTGCAGCAGTACTTCAACCGGTGCTTCCAGCTTGGCATAAACGTGCGTGCCAGTCTCACCGCTGCCATCTACAAGAAGGTTGGTATGGGCTTCCTCCTAGCTGGGCTGGGGATACCTGCATCCATTCCCTGCCCCATTAACCTGTGGCAACTGGGGTGTTAACCCTTTACTTCCCAGGGAGGCACAGGGAGAGCTTGGCTTGTGGGACACCCACCCAGCACTGGGCACACTATGCTAGTTCTGCCTGGGATCTTGGTGCTGCAGCCGCGTGTTTGGCAGCTACCAGGGCCCAAGGGAGGTGTCTGTTCAGAGCAGCATGACACCCAGGGCAGCTGCCACAGAGATCACTTTGCGAAGATGTTTCCTTTCCCTTGGCATCCAGTGGCTCAAAGTGTGGAGGCAGTGCTGACAGCCAGCACCTGTGGCCAGCAGAGAGGCACCAGCAGCAGTTTCAGCCTGGCCTGTGAATTCCAGTGCCAAGCTGCTGGCTGCCAGGCTGCTCCCAGAGTGGCCTGTGATGGCTCCGCTTCCTCTCTCCAGGCACTCACCATGTCCAGTGCTACCCGCAAGGAGTCCACAGTGGGAGAGACTGTGAATCTGATGTCAGCTGATGCCCAGAGGTTCATGGACATGTCCAACTTCGTTCACCAGCTGTGGTCATCCCCCCTGCAAATTATCCTGTCTATTGTCTTCCTGTGGGGAGAGCTGGGCCCCTCTGTCCTGGCTGGCATTGCAGTCATGTTGCTCCTCATCCCCATAAACGGGTTTCTGGTCGCCAAGGCCAAAACAATCCAGGTCAGTGGTAGGTGGAAAATCCTCCCTGACCTCCCACTCCTGAGGCCCACTGTTGCTCTCACTCATTTTCCACACTCCCCTGCCCTTCCCTGTTATGCTGGGGCTCTTTCCCAGCCTAGGAAGCTCACCTGACTTGGGCTGGGGGTATCTTTAGCCTGAGCTGGGAGCTGATCAGCTGCAACAAGCAGGAGGGAGGTGATATCTGTTCTACCACCAGGTAGAACTTGAATCGGGGTTGGGTGAAGCCTTGAGGGCTTAAAGTTAGATATTAGCAACCATAAAATAAGGCTCCAGCTTCCAACTGGGTGCTGTTTTTTCCAGGTTGTCCAGAGCCCCAGGAAGCCAAGGTCCAGTTTTGTGGGATGGCTTCTCTGGGGTCACTTACTTTCTCTGATGTATTTCCAAGGATGACCTGCTGTCTGGTTTAAGTGATCTCTGGCTCTTGTGTTTGTAGGTGAAGAACATGAAGAACAAGGATGAACGCATGAAAATGATGAGTGAAATCCTCAATGGGATCAAGGTGAGCAGTGGAGTAGAGACTCCTCTTCTTGCTGCACTGTACCTGGAGGCAGCACACCTGTATAGTCCCATGGCACCAGTGTTATAGTTCCTTTGGATTCCTCACCTTTTCAAAGGTTGGCTGGGGAGCAGTTTTGGACTGAGACTTGGGAGCGAAGAGAGGGTTTTCTGGGGGTTTTCTGGGTGACTGTGGTGGTGAGCAGGCTGCAGTGGTTGGCAGAGGTCCTGTAAGCTGAGGATAAGGGAGTGGGAATGCAGTGGGGAAGTGTTCTGAACCGTGGGAAGGACAGGAAAGGGGAGATGCAGTGGACAAGCAGGCTTCTGAGCAAGCCAGGAGCTGGTGATGGAGGTGCTGGCCACCAGCAAGCTGAAGCTGAAGGTAGGCCATGAGGCCAGCACCCTCTCACCCTGGTCGTACCACAGATCCTGAAGCTTTTTGCCTGGGAGCCTTCATTTGAGAAGCGAGTCAATGAGGTCCGGGCACGTGAGCTCAAGAACTTGGTGAACTTCAGTTACCTGCAGTCAATCTCTATCTTCGTGTTCACGTGTGCCCCCTTCCTGGTGAGTGCCCAGTGGGTCCAGGAAGGGCTACAACTTCCTCACAGCTGCAGTCGGGTTGTGTCCAAGAGGATGGGAAGGATCAGGAATCGTGGCTGGAGTGCTTCTGCAGGGAGGAAGGGGCTGGCCAAAAGATGCCTGGGATGTAGACTATGGTCCTGGCTGCTGACAGGAGAGCTGTGGTTGAAAGGGGTTCCATGAGAGCAGTGTGATGGGGCCCAAAGGAGAAGGGAGGTGGGAGAGGAACAGTCCCCAGCAGGAAGGCACTGCTGAGGCCTTAGGGGAGCATGAGGGGCTGGGCTGCACACAACCACACTGATGGTGACTTCACTGATGGTGTCCTAGGTCTCCTTGGCCAGCTTTGCTGTTTATGTCCTGGTGGATGAGAACAACATCCTGGATGCACAGAAGGCCTTTACTGCCATCTCCCTTTTCAACGTGCTGCGCTTCCCCATGGCCATGCTGCCCTTGGTCCTTTCTTCCCTGGTGCAGGTCAGCCCTCACACAGGCCAGGGGTGCAGGGGAATCTCATGACAGCTCTGCCCAAACCAGCACCTGGGGCTCAGGTGTGTGACTGACCTGCGTCTCGGACACCCGGGCAGAGGTCAGCACACAGGGATCTGCTGGTGGTGGAGTGGGACAGGGCTTGCCTACATTGACACAGGCTTAGGGCTCAGAGGTTGGGACTGGTCCTTGTGCGGGGAGCTGGGTGGGTGGGTGCTCTGCTTACCGGGCTTCTGCCAGCCCACCCAGCCGTGCCCCATGCCCACCTGCCCTCCTCTTTCTGCCATGGCAGACCAATGTGTCAAAAGCGAGGCTGGAGCGCTACCTGGGCGGAGAAGACATGGACACCTCAGCTATCCACCACAACCCCATCGCAGGTAGGTGGATCTCCAGGTTTAGTCCCTGTGGGTCACAGGCTGGCCCAAACCTGGGCTTTCCCAGCCCTGGGGGATGGCTTTCTGCTGACAGGCAGCGCTGTGCGGTTCTCGGAGGCCACGTTTGCCTGGGAGCAGGACAGCAACCCTGTGATAAGAGAGTGAGTGCTCTGTGCCATACTGGGGACAGATGGGTGAGGAGAGGTAGTCTCTCTGCATCGTGAGTTGGGGACGGCACTCACCGCTCACGGTGCTGTCCCAGCAACGCTGCTCTGTGCTGGCCCTGTGCAGGAGCTGATGGGTGACCTGGCAGTGCTGCTTCCCCAGCCCTCCTGTCTTTGCAGCGTCACCCTGGACATCACACCTGGGAGCCTGGTGGCCGTGGTGGGCGCTGTGGGCTCAGGCAAATCTTCTCTGGTATCAGCCATGTTGGGGGAGATGGAGAATATCAAGGGACACATCAACATCCAGGTGAGAGGATCTGGCCCATGTGGGGGGCTGTGGGGGAGCAGCGAGACAGCAGGGCAGGACTGGTCCTGGAGGTGGTGGCTCAGGGCAAGGGCAGGCTGCAGGAGATGGCAGTGTTCTTGTGTCTCTCTTTCCAGGGCTCACTGGCCTACGTCCCCCAGCAGGCCTGGATCCAGAACGCCACCCTGAAAGACAACATCCTTTTTGGGTCAGAACTGGATGAAGCCAGGTATCAGCAGGTCATCAAGGCCTGTGCCCTCCTTCCAGACCTGGAACTGCTGCCTGCGGGTGACCAGACAGAGATTGGAGAGAAGGTATCAGCCCTGGGTTTCCCATGGCATCTGCAGCAGAGGACAGAGCTTTGCCCTGCGCTGGGCCAGGGTTCAGAGGTGTCCCTTCCCTTCCAGGGCATTAACCTGAGCGGGGGCCAGAAGCAGCGGATCAGCCTGGCCCGGGCGGTGTACAGCAATGCCGACATCTACATCTTGGACGACCCGCTGTCTGCTGTGGATGCTCATGTCGGCAAGTACCTCTTCGAGCAGGTGCTGGGGCCAAAAGGGCTGCTGCACAAGAAGGTGAGCACCTGTGCCCTCCTCCCCACCACCCAACCAGGCAGGAACGGCACTGGCACGGTGTTGACCATCTAGGGAAGCCTGAGGTTTCTTGCTTGGGATATAAAGGGGTCCTGTGGCTTTCATGTGGGGCTGCAGCGGGCAGCAGATGTTTTGTGGGTCCCCAGAGGAGTGCCCTGTGTCCCCACAGCTGGGCAGTGATGAGCAGAGAGGTCCCCAGGTAGGGGATGGAGGTGCGTGGCTGGGGGCAAGGGCTGCTCTGATGCTCACTGCCCTGCAACCGCTTTGTTGCAGACGCGGATCTTGGTGACGCACAGTATCAGTTTCCTGCCCCAGGTCGATAACATCGTGGTGCTGGTGGCAGGAGCAGTGTCTGAGCACGGTTCCTACAGCACCCTGCTTGCAAACAGGGGGGCCTTTGCCCAGTTCCTGAACTTGTATGGCAGCCAGGAGGAGAACGCTTCAGAGAAAAATACCACAGGTACTGGGAACACCAGAGGCTGCGGCGGTTAGAGGGGCCTGAGTGTGATTCTGGGTTATGAAAACCCCAATTCCCGATCCATCAGTCTGTCCTGGCTCTATCCAGCCCAGGGCCCAGTGGTGGCTGCTGCCAATCCTTCCTAGCTTCTGGCAGTCAACAACACAAGGACTTGCACCCAGGCATTGTGTTGAGCAGCCAGCAAAGGACCTCTCTGAGCTTTTTCACCCCTTTTTTAGTTCATTTATGGTTCCCACAATCTTCTGTGACACCAGGCTCCATACCTTAGTGATGCTGTGGTGAGAAAGATCCTTTGGTTTATTCCAAACATGCTGTTGGATAACATTTCATCTTCATCGTGTCCCTTGGTACTGGGTGGAGGGGTGGCACTGGATCAAGTGGATGCTCCACCTGCCTGGGCTCCAGCCAGCTGTCCAGCTGGAGCTTGGCTATTCCCAGTCCGTCCCCACAGGGCCCATCTCCACCTGTTCAAAGAGGTGCTCCTGAACTGGAGTGACATGACCTACCAGATCTTGCAGTGATTAAACTCTATTTAAACACAAATCTCTGCTTGAGGTCCCACTGGTGGTGATGGGGTAGGTCAGCAGCAGGGACTGCCTCCCTGCGGGCCTTTAGCCCTACATACCCTGGCAGTTCTCTCTCCAGCACAACAGATTTCTTCCTCTTCCTGCTCTAGTGGTCTTGCAGGTTGGTTGGAGAAGGTATGATGTGGGGTGAGAGGGCACTGCCTGGGCTTGGGGTGCAAGGGGGAGCTGAGGTGCAGCAGAGATGTGGTGCACGGGATCTGCTTTCTCCTCAGTGCCTGACCCTACCTTCCCTTATCCCTGTTGTTGTAGCTGTTGCTTCAGCTGGTGATCAAGAGCAGGGTGATGAAGATGAGCCTTGTGTGGAGGAGGGCCCTGAAGATGTGGTGACCATGACCCTGAAGCGAGAGGCCAGCATCCATCAGAGAGATTTCAGTCGCAGGTGAGGACTCAGCCTGGGCTCTCAGCACTCTCCCCTGGCCCCTGCACTGCTCCCTCAGAGTCTGGGGTCTGAGGGCTTCACTGGTGGGTTTCCTAAAGAGAAGGGGCTTGGAACCTCCCTACTTGTTCTATCACCAGCCAGGCTGGGTAAGGAGCATCAGATCTTGCCTAAAGGCCACTTTACTGTGTCACAGCCTTACTCTGTGGTCTCCCCTGAAACCTGCCACTGGCTGGTTCTGCTTTAGGGGAAAAGGGCTATGATTTCGGAGCTGCAAATGCCTAGGGCTTCTGCAGGACTCAAAGCTGCCCAGTTAGGACATTATTTCCCAGAAGGCTCCAGCCCTGGAGTCCCAGTGCAGCATGGAGAAGGATCCCAGGAAAGAAGGATCCACCCAACACCCTGTGACTAACACTGCCCATTGCCTCCCTGCAGCTTGAGTAAAAGCAGCACCAAATCCTTGGAGAAGGCCCAGGAAGAGCCCCCGAAGAAGCTGAAGGGTCAGCAACTGATCGAGAAAGAAACTGTGGAAACTGGCAAGGTGAGAAGGATGGCTGGAGTGTGCTGCCCTGGCTCACTGCTACGAGACCCTGCCTGAGGCTCAGAGAAGCTGGTGCTGGCATTCTGTGGCCTCATTGCAGCCAAGAGGCATTGAAGGAGACAGAGCTGCTGGGGCTGGTGGCTGAGGCGGTAGAGAGGAGCACTGTGAGCAGCAAGGGCTGTGCTGTTATCGGACTGTCTTCAGGCATGGTTTGCTGGGCAGGGGTGATGGACTGAATTGGTCCACAGGTGAAGTCCTCCATGTACCTGCGGTACCTGCGTGCTGTTGGCCTGTGGTATTCTTTCTGGATTGCCATGGGCTACGTCGCGCAGTACGCAGCCTTCGTGGGGACCAACCTGTGGCTCAGCGCCTGGACTGATGACGCGCAGCGCTACCTGAACCAGACCTACCCTGTGGGGCAGCGAGACCTGCGGATCGGCGTCTTTGGGGCACTGGGGGTGTCACAAGGTGAGCACAGAAGATCCAGAAGGGATCTGGTTTGCAGGGCCTGCAGCCAGCAGTGCAGCAAGGAGCAGGGGGCCCACATTGTGTCCATCTGCCTGCTGCTGCCTTCTCCCCCTGCTCCTGGCTTGACTGGGGACAGATATCAGTGTGAAGCCAGCAAAAATTTCCCCAAGGAGTCTGTGGTGCCCCCCTAAGGTTGAAGGTCACTGTCCTTAACCAGCCTGGAGATAGTGCCAGGCCCCAAGGCTTTCCAAAAGGGTCAATGTTCTTTCTCTGTGGTGGGACACAGTTACTGGGTCCTGCCTACAAGGTGGGGTGCAGGACTACCACAGTGGCTCACTGCAGATCTGCTGGCTTGGAGGTGCTTGATGTGTCCCTTGACTTAAAAGGGTGCCTGGAGCCAGTGTCACGTGTGAGGTCGTGATGACCCTGTTCTCTCCTTGCAGCCCTCTTCCTGCTCTTTGCAACCATCCTGTCTGCTCGTGGTGCCATGCGAGCCTCCCGGGTTATGCATCAGCATCTGCTCAGCAACATCCTGCGGGTGCCCATGAGCTTTTTTGACACGACCCCAACTGGCCGCATTGTGAATAGGTTTGCCAAGGTGAGAGAAGGGCCCCAACACGGAGAACATGGTTGTTCCAGCAGGTCTGGAGGGTGCTGGGTGGTGGCACAGCTCTGTTGCTGTTTAACTCTGAACCAATGATCCCAGTTCAGGCCCTGGAAGAGACCAGAAGGACATGGTGGATGATTGGCAGGCACTCCACCCCTGGGCTGTCCTAGCAGGAGAGTGGCCATTAGATCACAGCATCAGCATGATATTATCTCCTATCCTCAGTGCTAGGGAGGCCACACCTGGATGCTGTGTCCTCTCTTGGGGCCACCTGGTCAAGAGGGCTGTGGAGAAACTGAAGAGGGTCCTGAGTAGATTACTGAGAGAGGCAGGAGCCTGAATGAACTTGGGGACAGCCCGGTCCCTCTGCCTCAGTTTCTCCCCAGCAGCCTGGGTCCAGAAGAAGATGCAGTTCCCAAAGCTGCTCTGTGTTACAGAGTATTATAGAAGCCTTCTCTGTTAAATGAGCCTTTCCCAGGCTCAGAGCTGTAGCCCTAAATGGGGTTGTGACCCTAACACCAATTCAGTGCTGTCCAATATTTTGGCAAGCATCTGTTACTGCATTACCACACGAGTGTGTAGGAACCCCACGTGTGGGGGCCTTTGGGCTTCTCCCTCTCTCTGGGGTCACTAACTGCTTCTTCCCACTCCTGTGTACACTGCAGGACATCTTCACCATAGATGAGACCATTCCCATGTCCTTCCGCAGCTGGCTCTCCTGTTTCATGGCCATCATTAGCACATTGCTCATGATCTCCTTGGCCACTCCATTCTTTGCTCTTGTTATCATTCCCTTGAGCATCTTCTACTATTTTGTGCTGGTGAGTAACCAGGGCTTGAGGGAAGCTTCTGCCCTGCTTGGAGCAGTATCTTCGTGGCTGCTGGGCTTTGTGTTGGTAACCAAGCTGTGTCGCTCCTTCCAGCGCTTCTATGTCTCCACATCACGCCAGCTTCGGCGTCTGGACTCAGTAACCAGGTCTCCCATCTACTCCCACTTTGGTGAGACGGTGTCAGGCCTTTCTGTGATCCGGGCCTATGGGCACCAAGAGCGGTTCCTGCAGCAAAATGAGAGCACCATGGACATCAACCAGAAAACTGTTTACTCCTGGATAATCTCAAATCGGTGAGTTTTACTCCTTATGCCACAGCGCAGCCTGCAGCACCTCTGGGTCCTGAGAGAGGTCCCCAAGGTGCTTCAGTCCTCCTTGTCTTAGGACTGAGGGTCTGTGTGGGACCTTGGGAAAGGGACACCATCTGTGGGAAGGAGGTATTTTAGGGTGATTTTGAAAGGCAGTGCGTGCCTTCCTTTGGAGTGCCCAAAGCCTGGGCAGGGTGAGCTGCACTCTCAAAGGCTGAGATGCTCTTGGTGGGTTTCAAGGAGAGGCTGGTGGTCCAGGCCAGATGGGAGTGCGATGGGAGCACACTATCTGGTGTTGCTGTGGTACTGGTTTGGGTGGGGGGGGGGTTGTACAGTTGGGAGTCCTCTGATACGTGGCTTTACCAGCACAGCAGGTAACATGAGACCCAGGGACTGACAGATAGAATGACCCTGTTTGCAGACCTGGCCACAAATCCCAGGCTGTGTAGGTGCAGGTACCATTGAACAGTTCTGGGTTCAGGGCTGGGTGCGCGGAGACGCTGGTGGGGTGTTAGTCTTACTGGTGGCCCCCATATCAGGCATAGGCAGATGCCTCTCCCACCACCCCTCTGCTGTCCTCTCCTGGTGCAGGTGGCTGGCCATCCGGCTGGAGTTCGTTGGGAGCCTTGTGGTCTTCTTCTCTGCGCTCCTAGCAGTGATTTCGAAGGGCACTTTGGAGGGTGGCATCGTGGGCCTTTCCGTCTCCTCTGCCCTAAATGTGAGTCAACAGAAGCTTTTTCTTGTTGCAGGACAGGGCTGTTCCTGGGAGCTCTGAGCTGGCTGCAGGATGCTGCCCTGCCTCCAGCTCGGGTCCATGGATAGGCCATTAACTGGGGTGTCTCATCACCTGGGAGCTGCAGTGGTGCCAGGGTAGCACACACCCCAGTGTTGGGGGTTCCTGCTTGCTGCCATGGGGAGGAGGGTGTTCTTGCCTCTGCATCCTGCAGAGATGTTTCAACAAAAGCTTTTGAAGGGCTGAGGAGAGGGGGCTGCGGTTGGGGAATGGAGAGTTCAGGGACACTCAAGCCCAGACCGAGTCCCTGAGCAGAGGTGGGAGGTGGTCGTTCCTGGGTCCCACTGAGCTCCACATCCTCTGGGCTCTGTCTCGCAGGTCACCCAGACACTGAACTGGCTGGTGCGCACCTCTTCAGAGCTGGAGACAAACATTGTGGCTGTGGAGCGGGTACACGAGTACACAAAGGTGAAGAACGAGGTGAGGAGACCAGGGTCCGGGCAAGCACCTGCTGCACAGCCTGGTGGTAGCCAGCGTTGCAGGGTGCAAAGCCCCAGTGCTCCTGTGTCCCCAGGCTCCATGGGTGACAGAAAAGCGTCCACCCCGTGGCTGGCCCAGCAAAGGCGAGATCCAGTTCATTGACTACAAAGTTCGTTACCGACCTGAACTGGAGCTGGTACTTCAGGGGATCACCTGCGAGATTGGGAGCACCGAGAAGGTGGGGACCTCTCTACCTCTGGTCTCACTCCACCCATTCTGTAGTGACACAGTGTGGAAGTTGTTCCTGTCCTCTTACCTTTGGTCTGTGGTCTGGGGAGGGATGGTGATGGGACAGCGGAGACTTGAGCAATGGGGCAAGGACCGAAGGAGACAGTCTGGGGGATGGTGGTTGCAGATTCAGGGTAGAAATGCCCACCAGACCAAGATGGAGAGCATCTTCCCTGTTTTATTCAAGCCTGCCAGCTGGTCTAAATAACTGCTTTTATAGGTTGGGGTTGTGGGTCGGACTGGTGCTGGAAAATCCTCCCTCACCAACTGCCTCTTCCGGGTGCTGGAGGCAGCTGGAGGGTCCATCATCATAGATGGGGTGGATATAGCAACAATTGGCCTCCATGACCTGCGCCAGAACCTCACCATCATCCCCCAGGTGAGCTGACCTCACCTGACCTTCCCGAGTCCCACTGCTGCATGGCCACCCCAGGCTCTGTGCCCTGGGCAGCCCATTGCCCTTAGTGGGTGCTGTTGGGAGTTCAGAGGCCCGTGAGCATCCCATTGTCACCTCTCCTGCCCAGCTGCCTGGTGAGGTGGGCAGGACAAGGCCAAACTTGGGGTCCTGGAGCTGCAGCGTGGCTGAAAGCAGTGCTGTCCCTGGCAGGACCCCGTGCTCTTTACTGGCACCCTGCGGATGAACCTGGACCCCTTTGACCAGTACACAGACGAGGAGGTTTGGAAGGCACTCGAGCTGGCCCACCTGAAGACATATGTGCAAGCCCTGCCTGAGGGGCTGCTGCACCTTGTGAGCGAGGGAGGGGAGAACCTCAGGTGAGTGGAGGAGTGGGGACATACCCAGCTCCCCTCCCTTCCCCAGGCCCCAGGACAGCAGCCTCCAGCAGAGGGGCTGTGCAGGGACAAGGACACCTCAGATTCTATGAGTAAAGGTGGAAGAAAAGGGTTGGTGCTGTCCAGGACCCAGTTTGAGCCAACCCTTCCATGGTGGCCCAGAGAGCAGGATGCTGAAGGATGTGGCCCTCGGGGTGGCAGATGAGCCACTCGGGGTGAGGCCAGGCAGGGCTGGGCAGGCACAGGGCCGGGGTGAGGGCAGCGTGTGCCAGGCTTGCAGAAGCGATGCTGGTGTCTCCCCAAGTTAACTCCTGTTCCCCGCTTCATCCCAGCGTTGGGCAGCGGCAGCTCGTGTGCCTGGCCCGGGCCCTTCTCCGCAAAGCCAAGATCCTTGTCCTCGACGAAGCCACAGCAGCCGTAGATCTGGAAACCGATCATTTAATCCAGACGACGATCCGGCGGGAGTTTGCCGACTGCACCGTGCTCACCATCGCCCACCGCCTCCACACCATCATGGACAGCAACAGGTACTGCGGGGCAGGGGAGTGGGGCCCTGGGGATCCCAGGGTGGGGCAGGAGGTGGCTGGGGGCAAAAGCAGGGATGCAGCCAAAGGGACAGGGGCGGATGTAGCCCCTTGTGAGAGCAGCGTGGAGAGCAGAACGGAGGGACGGGAAGGATGGCCGTGCAGTACTTGTGCCTTTGTAGGGACAATGGTATTTTTGGGATCCTTCCTTACAGCAAGCAGAGCTGTGAGAACTGCTGTGACAGGACTTAGAGGATTGTGACTAATGGAGCAGGGTCAAGTTGGAGACCTGTAACCAGTGGCATCGCCCAGGGGTGAATACTCAGCTCAGTCTGGTTCACCGTATTCATCAATGACCTGGATGGGGGGACAGAGCGTATCCTCAGCAAGTTCACTGATGGTACCAAACTGGGAGGGGTGGCTGACACTCCAGTGGGCTGTGCAGCCATCCAGTGAGACCTGGCCAGGCTGGAGAGCTGGGCAGAGAAGAACCTCATGAGGTTCAGCAAGGGCAAGTGTAGGGTCCTGCACCTGGGGAGGAAGAATGCCAGGCACCAGTACAGGTGAGGGGCGGACCTGCTGGAGAGCAGTTCTGGGGAGAAGGATCTGACNATGGAGCCGGACTCTTCTCAGTGGGTCCCAGTGACAGGACAAGGGGCAATGGGCACAAGCTGGGACATGGGAAGTTCCATTGAAAGAGGAGGAGAAAGTTCTTTGGGGTGAGGGTGTCAGAGCCCTGGCAGAGGCTGCCCAGGGAGGGTGTGGAGTCCCCTTCTCTGGAGACCTTTCAGCCCTGCCTGGATGCCCATGGGCTGGGTTCCCGGGAGCTCAGGCTGCCTCGTTCCCCACTGCAGGGTGTTGGTGCTGCAGGCCGGGAGGATTGTGGAATACGACAGCCCTGAGGAGCTTCTCAAGACGCAGGGCATCTTCTCCAGCATGGCAAAGGACGCTGGCATCACCACTATGGAAAGCACCATGCTGTAGGTGGAGCAGAGCAGCCTGCTGGGAGGGTGTCCCCCAGGCTCTCACCCAGCAGAGCCCGGTGTCTCCCTGCAGCTGGGAGTCAGCCAGGGCAGCTCCTCTGCCCGCTGGGGAGAGCGGGGCTGGACTGCTGACCTCGGTACCGCTCCCCGCCTGCTGCGCACACCAGGGCCCGGAGCTGCATAACTTATTCCAGTAGAAGAGGGGAAAATGTCATGTGTGGGGCAGGGAGACCATGGCCCCAGGAGGTGTCTCAGGTTTTGTACTTCACCCCCCAGGGGAACCTCGCTGAGATGCTGGAGCGCTGTGGAATGAAATTTAATCTGTGACGGAATGTTATCATTTCTTTACTTTTTGTAACTCTTTCTGGTCTTCCAACTAGAACATGGACTTTAAGACACACTAAAGCAGCTTCAGTTTCCCTTTGAACCTGGCTGGTGTTTGAGGGACATTGGTAACAGGTTCTACAGCTACTCACGGGTGGGGAGTCCTCATCACGCGGCAGAGCTACACCCAGGCACGAGGTAGAGGAGGCAGAGCCGGCCTTCCCCTTGGCTACAGCTCCCTCTGACCACGGTGCAAATCCATGAGGTGGTCCCTGGGGTGACTGTCACCACTAATGGGATGGTTTTGGAGCTGTGGCTCCAGACTCCAAACCTGACCGGGGTGGAGACAAGCTGGAAAGGTGCAGGCAGGTGTACGTGCCACACGAACCACAGTGGGTACTGGTGACAAACTTTTGACCCATCTTTGTTACTGGGTGTGAAAATTGGGAGCTGCAGCACTGACAGTGGCTGCTGGCACCTCCTTGTGCATGCTGCTGCTGCCGCCGTGTGGAGGCCTAGCATTGTCTGGGTTGGAAGGGACCTTCCAGACCATCTAGTCCCACCATCAACCCAACTCTGATCAAACCCATCACTAACCCATGTCTCTCAGCACTGGGTCAACCCGACTTTTCAGTCCCTCCAGGGATGGGGCCTCAACCCCTGCCCTGGGCAGCCCAGCCCAAGGCTTCACAACCCTTTCCCTCTCAAAATCCTTCCTCTTCTCCAACCTGAACCTCCCCTGGTGCAACTGGAGGCCGTTTCCTCTTGTCCCATTGTCTGTGACTTGGGAGAAGAGACCGACCCCCACCCCTGGGTCTGTCCCCTCCTTTCAGGGAGTTGGAGAGAGCAAGGTCTCCCCTCAGCCTCCTCTTCTCCAGGCTGGACACCCCCAGCTCCCTCAGCCTCTCCTCAAAGGCCATGTGCTCCAGCCCCCTCACCAGCTTTGTCAAAGATTAGGATTTCAAATTTGCCCCCAGCAAAATGCCTCCAAATGAAGCTTTGGCTCCATCTCAGGAGTTTAACTGGTGCCACTAAACAACCCTGCTGTGCTCCCAGCTTTAGCCAGAGCTAAATGGCAGCTGCACAATGTGTCTGGCCCCAGCCCACCCAACCGGGGCCGACCAGCAAGCCCAGCAGCTCCCTGTGCTCCCTCCACGTCCTCTTGGCAGGAGGGACACAGTCTGTGACCAGCCCCAGCTGAGTCACGTACCACAGGGTGGCAGGGAGAGGGCAGTGCCAGTGCTCCACCTTGATGAAGAATTTTAGCACAAAGGTTTCCTCGTGCCCGAGCTGCAGCCAGCACAAACCCCGAGGCAGAAGCAGCATCCTGAACCCCACCAAAAGGTGAACGGTCTTCCGTGCCCTGCAGGGTCTTGTGTGAATGCTGTGGGCTTTGCTCATGGGCCAAGCCCTGCTCCCAGCTCTCCCAACACCTGCACAGGCACCTCCTATTCACCAGGACAAATCTTTATTTACAGAGCAGCAGTACAAGGGGGACAGCCATTGCCCCAAGGAGAAGGGAACTTCCCTCCTTCAGGGCACAGCAGCAGCGGGTCAGACACCCCACCCTGGCAAAGGGCACTACCCCCCACCCAGAACTTGCCTTGTCCTCCCAGAACATCAGCACCGGCTCCTGTGCCCTGCAGAAAAGCCCAGGTGAGGCAGTCCTGGTCACAGCTCCCCCAAAATAACCAGTCTGGAGAACAGCAGCCTGCACTTTGCCTTCTGCCCTACCCCAGCCCAGAGCAGCTTGGTGGGCACGTCGGGGCAAAGATGGGTCTTGGGCACTGGTAACGCTGCACTGAGAAGGGAAGGTGGCGTTCTGCATCTCTAGCTCAGCTGGGAGATCAGACCCCAATAGCTGCTGCTGGCAGCAGATCTTGGAGAGGCTCCAGCTTCTGGCAGATCAGGTGTGGGGATGAAGCACCCACTGGGGCTCTGCTGGGGGGGCTTTCAGAGGCCAAGAGCCAGAGCTCAACTACTCCCAGTGAAGCTCAGAGCTGCTTCCCCTGTCAGCATGTAGTGTCCCACCCTAAGGTGTTGCACAGACCAGCGAGGCACAGCTCCTGCTGCTGAGCAGGCACAGGGGGCACCTTCACAGGGCCTGGGTTGCTTCTAACACCGTTTGGCTAAAGACAGACTCCGGAAACTCAGCAGTAGCCTTCCACAGTTAAACCTACCACAGCTTCTCAGCCTCTGTATCAAGCTGTTCCCTCTCAGGCCACAGCCCCACACTTTGTTCTCCAGCTCCAGGCTTGGACACAAGAGGCCCAAACAGCACAGGGTGAAGGACACTCACCCCTGCCCTCACAGAGGCTGCCTGCTCCTGCCTGTCCTGCCAGCCCATCTTTCCTCCTTCCCAAAAGGGGAGGTGGCAGCCAGTCTGGTGAGGCCAAGGAGCACTGCATGGCTGCGAGGGACACAGCCTCAGGGCGAGCAGGTGGGGGCTGCAGGGCTGGCCAACGTCCCCGAGGCCCCTGGCAGTCCCAGCAGGAACAAGGCACGGGGTGCAGGCTCCCACGTGCTGCCTCACGTGTACTCTGTCTTCCGGATGTAGCTGGAGGGCACATAGCCCTGCTTGCCGTGTGCTTCGGCCAGCCACCACTCCTGATTGCCTGTGATGTCCTCAAACTGCAGGATCTTGAGTCTCTGGTTAGCAGACACGCTCAGCTCGTTGCTGTTTCGGCCTTTGAAAGTGTAGAGAGCGTAATAGACCTGCCAGACAGAGGGAGAGTGTCAGCTGGATGGTCATGACACACAGCCTTGCGTCTGCAGCCCACAGGATGTGTGGACTTTTGCTCCTCATCCCAAACAGTGACAACCCCAACCCCAGCCCCATCCTGGTCTGGCTTCTGCCAGGGGTGCCCCCACCTGCCCAACCCCATGCCCAGCCTTGTTCTCTGCCTCTGCACCTCTGCCGCTGGGAGAAAAGGTCTTGCCCTTGATCTTAGCCCTTGGGATAAAGAGACTCCACCTCCCACCTCTCCCTGATTGCTGCCAGGGAGGAGGATGATTCAGCCCCCATTCAAAGTGACAGGGTTAGCCCCTGGGGTGGCTGAGGGCTCACCTGGTTGCCCTCAGACTCACTGCTCTCCAGTCCAGAGTCTCTGTCCTCCACTGAAGCCGTGGGCCTGAGGTGTGCTTTGGCTGCGTGCCCGTTACGTGAGCTGGGGCTGCAGCGGTGCTGAAACGTCACTGTACTGGTCTCCAGCGGCGCCGTCCTGTCACCAGAGCCAAGCTGGGGCAGAGAGGGGGAGTCTGTCTCCAAGGTGGGCTGTGGGGACTGGTAGAGGTCTGCTGGGGAGGCAGAGTCCTGCAGCGGTTTCTGAGTGAAGGTGACAGCTGCCCCACTGGGGCTGAAGGTCAGCGTGGTGTTACTGTGGGGAGAGGAGCTGCTGTGTTCCGACTCGTTGGAAGAGTGGCTGCCCACAGAAACATCTGACTGGCTGCGGCGTGGGTTGTAGGGCTTCAGGAAGGAGCTGTACACAAAGCCCTTGGTCACTGCAGAGAGGGAGAGGAAGGGAACTCATATTTGGGATCAGAGGAGGGGGTTCCCAGCAGGCACTGAGGGCAGGGAGCAGCCACCTACCCCCGTTGTCTATGAGCCAGCGATTCTGGCTGCCCATGGGGTCCTTCTTCTTGATGACACCCACGATGTCCCCTTCCAGCAGTGAGACATCCAGGTCTTGGGCAGCATTGAAATTGCGGTCTGCCTGGAACAGACTGTCGGGGGGATAGCGGGCCAGGAGGGCAGCTCGGATGTCGTCCGACTGCAGGAGGTAGCTGGGCTGCAGGAACAAGACCCACGTG
The DNA here is from genome assembly GCA_013400555.1 of Jacana jacana. Taxonomy (NCBI): domain Eukaryota; kingdom Metazoa; phylum Chordata; class Aves; order Charadriiformes; family Jacanidae; genus Jacana; species Jacana jacana. The sequence continues at coordinate 62,725 of VZTM01016071.1, read as the reverse complement.
AGCAGCTCTCCTGGGCTCCCCCACAAGCCCTGACACAGGGCAGAGAACTCACCAAGCCTATAAGGGGCTGCCGCCGGGCAGACTGACGCTCCACACTCTTCCTTTCAAAAGGCTTCTTGGGAGCTGCCTGAGTCTCCGGGAAGAAGGTGAAGGCCTGGAGCTGCTGGAGAACCCGACTATGCTCATCCTGGAAGACAGCAATGAGGTTCCCCTCCTTGCCAGACACCTTCAGCAACTGGAAGCAGAACAGCGTTTGGGGTCATGGTTAGATGAGACCTGCTAGGAGGAAAAGTAGCCAAAAACTGCAGCAGAGACCGTGCCAGCTCCCAGACCAAAGCAGAGCTCTGAGCCCTGCCTCTAACTTGCATCAGGCCCAGATTTGCAGTCCTGTCTGGATCCAGCTCTGCGTAGTACCCAGACTCACAATCTGAGACTCTTCTGGCAAATGCTCTCCTGCCACTGCTCCAGGAACAGATGGAGCCTCCACCATCTCTACTCAAAACTGCATTGAGACCCTGACCTGACACCATCCCACAGGAACCCTCCTTAGTGCACCTGGGGCCAAGAAGCTGGAGCAGCAGCTTCCCCCACCATGGGACAGGTCCCAGAGAGGCTTGGGGACAAGCTCTGGGCAGAGATTAGCGCTCTATTATGCCCTGAGCACTGGCTGTGCTCTGGGAACCCACCGACAACAGGGGCCTCAGCTCCTCCAGGGCCAAGCGCACGAAGTCACAGTGTGCCTCGGCGTAGCCCCGCACGCAGCTGGCAAACAGCTCCTTGGCGAAGTGCAAGAACTTGGGCAGCTCATCCAGCAGCTGGGCATTGAGGGCCTCGTAGTTGTTGCGGGCTGACTGCAGCTCCTCCAGTGTTCGCTTGTCCTTCAGCTTCTCAGCTCGCTCCGTGCAGTTGTGGAAGTCCAGGAGCTTGTCGAAGCGTTTCTGCACCAGCTTGTGGGGCCCCGCAAACATGCTCAGCAACTGGTTCAGGGGTGAGCTCACCAGCCGCTCCGTCCGCTCTTTCTGGTGGACAGAGATGCAGGGAGCAGTGAGATCAGGTGCTCTCTTCTACCACATGGTGAACACCAGCAGCTCATCCCCCAGCACACTTCCCCAGGACCACATAGGGTCCATCTTCCTGATGGCACCCACCAGAGGTCCCTCCAACAGGAATTATTCTAAACATGCTAGCATGGGCAACGCCATGGAAGCGCCTGAACCAACCACACAGAGGACTGTAATGTTTCAGGGAGGGCTGAAAAAAAAAAAAGTCTATCTAACAGGCACACTCAATACACATCATAAATCCACAGGCATCAAAGCTCTCGGGTGGAAGAGGCTGAACAGAGGACTCGCACCTCCCCACAAGCCTGCCAGGGACTGCCTGTCGGCAGCTGGTGCTCGGGGAGGGCGCCGGGGGGCGCCCCAGGCACCGAGAGCACAGCCTCACTCACGAAGTTGGAGAAGAGCTGGTCGCTGATGAGCCGGTTCACTTTCTGGAACTGGTCCAACTCCCCGCTGCCCTTCTCTATGCACAGGTCCCACATGCTCCCCGCTGCCAGCGCCTTCATGCAGGCCGACTCCTGCAGCAGGGACATGCAATCAGCACAGCCATGCTCGCTGCCTGGAGAAGAGACCTCCCAGGGCAGCCCCGAGCCCCCTCTCTGGCAGGGCAGAGGGTAGGAGAACTGGCCAGAGGCACTGCAGGTACACACCATGCAGGCAGGGGGGGCAGCGCACGGCAAGCCCCACGGCTTTGGCATCACACCCAGGCTGACTCACCCGGACATGCTGTAGGTAGAGGGAAAGGTCCCGGATGAAGGACTTGATCAGCCGCTCCTGCATCCGGAAATTTTTCTCCGTCTCTTCGAAGGCTTCATCCTTCAGCTATGAGAGAAAATGTCTCAAGGGGGGCAATGCAGCACCTCCCAGAGAGGGGGATGCGGGGCTGCCCGCAAAGCTGGAGAGCAGAGATGGGTGGTTCAGAGTCTAAGCTGACTCTGCCTTGCTGGCCTGGATCAGAGCTACTCACTGGGGAAGGAATGTGAGAGGAAAGCAGATACCAGCACCTCCTCGAAGCACTGCAGGAGGTAAGTGCACCTGGCAGCTGACACACATTACCTGGGGCGCAAAGCCTGTGAGATGCTTGAGGTGGCTGCTCACACGGTTGGATTTCTTGATGATAGAGTGGATGTTGAGCTTGGAGATCTTCTCCATAAGACTATCCTCATCTCCCTTCCGGTACTTTAGCACTAAAGAGATTGATGTAGAAACCAGAACTCGTCAGCACATAGCCTGTGTCTCACAGTGCCTCATCATCAACTGTCTTGCCAGTGCAATCCAGCACTGTGCCATCTGTAACCCAGTATTTGGCTTTTAATAGGCCCTACTGAGACCCACCATTCAAACTCTCCCATAGGATCACGAATAGCATTAGCATAAGATGACACAGGAGATGGTGCACAATAATCACTTGACATATAGAAGGTATTTACATCACTTCTTTAGTGAACACGAGCAATGACTGCAGGCAGCCTATGGCACGTCAGCTTCAGTGGGGCTATGTGAAAAGAGTAATGCTGAAGCCTTGCAAGAGTCGGGGCTTCCAAGGGAACATGGGGAGGGCAGCTGGCTGGTCAAAGGGAATAATTTTCTCCCTCTGCTCAGTCCCAGGGAGGCTGCACTTGGACACTGTCCAGTTTTGGTGCCCCCAGGACAAGTGAGATGTGACAGAACCAGAGCTCCTGACCCACAGGGAGAGCTCAGGTCCCACAAGGAGAGCTGGGGGAGCTCAGCCGGGCTGGGGGGAGGCAGAGGGGGGGGGGTGTGTCTGCTCACAGCCGGCACCTACTTGAAGAGCAGCTACAACAGTGATGGAGCCAAACTCCTCTGAGCAGTGCCAGGCCACACAACGAGGGGCAGCGGCCAGAGATGGCAGCTTTGGAGCTTCAGGGAAGGTGCATCAGGGAAGACAGGCCATGAAGGTGGTGCAGCCCTGGCACAGGAGAGCAGAGAAGCTGTGAAATCTCCACCCTTGGGGGTCAGCGAGAATGAGCTGGAGGGAGCGGTGGCTGGTCAGTCATGTTGGGGACAATCCTGCTCCAAGCAGGACAGGAAAGGGTCCAAAAAGGGTCTTGCAGTGAGAGCCTCTGCAATATCTACCTTCAAACTTAAGTCTCCAAATCTCAGTAAGGCAGGGACTGCCCTAGTAGATTAACTCCCAACTTGTGTTGCTTAAAACTGCATTTTTTAAACTTTAAGTATATATTGTCTGGTTTTGTTTTCATTTAGTAGGCACATGGTCAGCAACTGCATACATTTCATACCTCTGTATCACAAGAAATAGCTAAGGTCAGATATATTCTCTAGACTACCCATAAAGGCAGTACTGCATTACTCTAGACACTGTATCTCACACTCAGAGTTTTAACCACAGCATTTCTGCCACCCTGCTGCATCGTCTGCTGGGGACGGACACCCTCCATGACCACGGTCACCAGCAAAGGTTCCAGAGCCAACAGACACCAGCTTCCACACACTGCCCCTTGCTCCCAGCTACTAACCCAGGTCCTTCCGGCGCTTGTATTCGTTGATGTTGACGTTGATCTCTTTGACTGCTAGGACAGCAGCTGTGAGCGGTGCCTTGTCCGGGTGAGCCTCAGGGGTGGCACTCAGCAGCTCCATCAGCAGCAGCGGGTACCGCATCACCCTTTGCACTGGCTTGATGAGGAAGGAGCCCAGGTTAATGTAGTTAGTGCAGCCCCTGGGAAGTTGAGACAAAGGAGATACATCAGGTTTCAGTCCACCTCTGCCACACAAGTTCTGTCCCCTTAAACCAATGCCAACAAGACCCAGAACACCAAGCCTCTAAATCCACTGTACTCCCTAAGTCATGTCACCCTTATTTCCAAACTCACTGCACTCCTGAAGCTTCCTGATCAACCTCTTGTTTCCAGACCTCCCTCATACCAGGTGACCTTTCTCAGCCAGGATCCTCTCCATCACCACATGCTCTGTGAAATCCCACACAGGCAGCAGCCTCACACTTACCAGAGTGCCACTTGCTTCAGACTCTGTCCCACCACCCAGTTCCCCAGACCTGTCCTCTAGTGTAGGACAGACTGATTGTACTCAGGACTGCAGTCAGCGCAGGGCTCTCCTGGCTCCTTGGGGCTGACAGCTCCCAGAATCTGTTTCCTGCCCAAGGCCTCCCCCCACCTCATCACCTGCACCGCTGTCTGTGTAGCCTCTGTGTGATCACACCACAGACAACCCACTCCTCCCAAATATGCCTCCACAAAGCACTGTCAGGCCCCCCCGGCATACACCTGGCTGGTGCCAAGTAGTTAGAAGTGAGCAGCCAGGGCAAGACAGACGGCAGGCAGGGATGACTAACAGGAGGGACGCACTTACCACTCACTGTACAGGTTCCTGCCGACCCACAGAGTGCCAAAAAGCAAAGAAAAGAAACAGGTTAATGGGACAGCAGGTGTGCAATCCCACAGCCAGCACCTTCACCCTGTCCCACAGTGATGGTGTGTCCCCCAAGAGCAGCTGCTGGCTTCCAAGGCATTAACTTCCATGAGCTGGAGCCAGGCACAGGGGTCCTTCCTCCACCACCCCCAGGACTTGGGAAAAAGGAGCCCTCAATTCAGGACATGCCCCCTTGTCTGTTCCTTGGTGACTTCTGCTCAGAGTTTAAGGGGATGTACAGGTATCCAGCACTTGTGCATTGGGGTAGGTGCCATTTGAACCTGGAGCCTGGTTCCCTGTGCACTAACATCACCAGCCCCTCTCCAGTCACCACATGAACTGCCCAAGCACTGCTGGCAGAGGGGCAGGGATGCTGGGGACTGACCTCCCTACCCCAGCCTGGTGGCTGCCAAAACCAGAGACTCCAACCTGAGGCTATCCAGCAGGTCCAGGAGTAGTTTCTGCATCTTCTCATCCTTTTCATAGGTTTCCAGCAGTGCAATGGCTTCATCATGGTTCTGACAATACACCTTGTAGACACTCTCCATCTCCGCACGCTGTGTCAGGAACACCGGCCCTGCAGACAGCAGCAAAGCAGGACTTCAGCCGGTCCCCTGCTGCCAACACCACCACTGGCGTGTCTCATAGTGAGATGCCCAGTGTCCCCTTTCCACACACAGAGCTCAAGCTACCAGAGCACCTAGGAGGCCTCCTCAACACCCAACAGCACAGGGAAATCAATTGATCCAGGCCTCCCAGGTGTGAAAAGTGGGGACACTGGTCACTGGAGCCATAGGGAGAACAAAGGCATGGGCTGCCCAAGGCCTGAGCAGCAAAAGCTGGAAATGCAGGACTTGGGAGTGGGGCTTGCTCTGGGACAAGGGACCACAGAAGGCCATAGGCACTGTCTCTCACCATAGTGACCCAGGGCACAACAGAAGTCTCCTTGGCTTTGCTGCTGGACTGAGGGTCCTCTCCTGCCATTTATACTGTTCTGCCACACCACCAAATGGTGGCCCTCTCCCACCATTCATACTGTTCTGCCACACCACTAACAAAGCCCACCCCAGCCTGCTGAGAAAAGTTAACAGAACTCATACCAATGGCATCTGAAGTCTCCAAGGTGGACAACAGCTGCTTGGAGAAGCTAATTACCATGTGGATGTTTCCAAAAAGACCATCAGAGTCTATGTTCTGCATCTGGAGAATGGGAGAAGAGATGTCATGGATGGGGGAACATGTCCCAGTCAACTCAACAGCCCCTGCTGGCCCTCCTGCTTCACAGCAGCCACTTGCTGTGACCTCCTGCCATCACAGTGACTTCTGTACTCACTCCCTCATACCTCAGTGCACTGAAACTCTCACTCTTCATGTGTTCTACCACAGTGTCCTTGCCTTTCCCAACAGTTTCATCCATGCCTGTCAGTCTCCCTCTCCTTCCACCAACTCTGTCCCCATACCAAAACTGCATATTATCTTTCTCCTGACAATTAATTTAACCTAAAAGTCAAATGAAGAAGAACATTTCCTGTCCCAGAAAATAAAGCTGTGACACTTGCTGCCAGGTCTCTTGCTCTCAGCAATGGTGAGAACTCTGCAGGATCTCAAAACGATGCCATGAGTGCAGGGAGAACCGAGATCCATCCTGGTCACCTCAGCATAGCTCAGCTTCCTCTGTGGGTTCCCATGCTGCTGCTTAGCCACCTCTGAGAACAAAGTGGACTCAGTATCCTCACCCCAGCTCACTAGTGCTGCACTACAGCTTACCCCCCTGCTCCCACCTGTGCTTGCTGCAGGGGCACCATGATCCTCTCCACACACATCTCCAGGTCTCTGATGTAGTCCCGCTCTGTCTGGATCAGTTCTTCGATAACTTTGGACCTCTTCTCCAGCATCCTTTGCTCTGGGCTCTCAGTGGCAGCCGAGGACGTCTCTAGGGATGGTGTCTGGGAGGACAGAAGAGTCATCTCTGCAAGACAGACATGCAAGATCAGCATCCTCCAGTAAGGGTGCAAGGACAGGAGACAAGTGGCACCTAAACTGTGCCACACGCAAGCAAGAGACTGTGCGACTGTCCATTCAAGGTCCTTCCCAGAGAGGCCACTCCTGGCACTCCCAGGCCAGCAGGGAGCCCCAGTTTGCTCCCACAGCCTGCCCTCGAAGGCTGCAAGGCCCCCAGCATCAGGGCAGCAGGCACCGAACAGCACAAACCTGCTCCAGACCAGCCCCCCCGATGCCGGCCAGGTCCAGACCCCTCTCTGCCGCTCCAGGAAACGCCGTGGGGCCGAGCAGAGGGAAGAGCGGTCCCGCTCCCCTCCTCGCCCACGAGTAATGGCGGCCGCCCCCTCCCCTCAGGCTGGGAACAGGGTCTCCATTCTCCAGCCCCGAGGTATTTCCATCTGAATGGCCGAAAACTCCTCGGGCACTCACAATGGGGCTGCTGGCGGCAAAGCCTGGAGCTGGACCTTACCAAGCAACGCCACGCAGGGCCGAGAAGGCTGGGGCGGCAGTGGCCTCCGGGGTCAGGATGGGCACCCCGAGGCCTGGGGCGGCCAGTTGCACCCCACGGGGGGCCACGCTACCATGGCGGGCGGCCCCGGGGTTGGGAGACCCCCAAGCTGCCAGCACACCCTGGAGACCTACTTGTTCCGCGGGGCACTGTCCCCAGCGCAGCCGCCTCCTGGCCCTCCCGATGGGTGCCCAGCACAGGGCATGGCCCCCCTGCCTCCGGGCTCGGGGAGGGGTGAGCAGGGACCAGCCCACCCTCCTCTTCCCCACCCCAAGCCCCCGGCCGCTGGTTTGCCTCCTGGTTTTCTGTCCCACCTGCCGCTCCCAGGGTCGGCCCAGCCCCCTCCAGCTCTCTGAGACATTTTATCCCCACAGCAAATTCCCGCCCCTCGGCCATTTCCTACCCCACCTGCCACCCAAGGCCTTCCCCTTTGTGGCAAACGCACCGCAACCGGGAGCGCCCTCCCCTTCTCCCCCCCGGGGCTGAGGAGAGCCCCCTCCAGCTCCTTCGGGGTAGGGTCTGCCCCGCAAACCCTCAAGTTTCCCGCATTTCCCAGCTCCTTTTGTAGAACCAAGGCCCCCTGTGCCGTCCCCCCGGGCCCTCGCAGCCGCCCGCCCCGCCTCAGGAACTGGATTTAAGGCCAATGGCTGTTTCTACAAAAGCCCGGCCTCCTCCCGCGGACCCGCAGCTGCTCTCCCTCCCTGGGAGGTTACTCGAGTTGGACGTGCCCCAGCTCAGACATTTGTAAGAATTTTTGCAGCATTCTCGGGCTCCGCCGCCCTGGTCCCCCCCGGCCCTGGGCTACAGCCGGGGCTCTGCCAGGGGCTCCCGGGGACGCTCCCAGGACGGGCCCAGGCTTCAGGCGGCCTGAACTGCCATTGCCACCGCGAACACAATTTGAACACGATCGTGTGGGGATGAATTTGAATTTACTAAGTTCTGTGTAGGGAAAAAAAAAAAAAGAAAAAATCTGTTTACAAAACCAACCAAAAACTCTACGACAAATATTTGGAACAAGGCCTCGTCCTCCAGCATCTTTAAGAATGTTTTCTCCAACATGGACTTAGGAGAAGTTTTAATTCTTTTTCACAGGGACTAAAATCAAGTGGTTTTTTTTAAAAATTAATACAAGTTACATCACAATGAGGATTCTCGAATCTCACCTTTAGTTCCTCTTCTTCAGAACTGTTTTTTATGAAAGAGATTTAGGAAGGGGCTCAGTTCTGCCAAGTTACAGTTGTAATGACTGATCAATAGATGAGATATCAGCTTCAAACCAGCAGCTTTTCTGTCCAAGAAAACCTGCTCCAGAGCGCTGTATGGTTTCTGCCTATGTGTAATGCTGCCATTATGGTTTCCCACCAGGCAGCAGATGAGCAGGGAGCTTCATTTAGCGTTCCCTATGCTGTGATCAATGCTCAAAAAACTGCTTTCAGCTTTTCATACGCACCTCGCCCCTGGAGGTGGGCTTCAAATACATATCAGCAAGAAAAGTACATGATAATATTAGGTAGTCTCTTGTTTCTTTTTAATTGCTAGCTCTTGAGATTTGTTAATAAGCAATTGCAGTAGATTTTTGTGTTCAAACAGGAAAAAAAACGCCTTGCCTTTATTTCTATAGGAATACCAACGATACTTCTGAAAATGTGCCTGTCTGCAAGATTAATTTGGACCTTTAAACTGAGAACACAACTTGTGTCTTTCAGACCAGTGTCTGCTCAGCTGAGGAAAAAACAGTACCCAGGACATCGTGAGCTAAGAAAGTTGTTTGCTTTCATAATGCACGGGGGTGGTATCACAGCCCCAGGAGCCCCCCATGCTCCCCGCCGCCTCTGCCCCAGCTCCAGGCAGCCCCCAGCCTTGCCTTGGCGGGCGATGGCAGTCGGCAGCGGGAGCCTGAAACCTGGGGTGGGAAATTGCTGCCTCAGCCTAAGTACCGAGCTCTGCCAGCCCTGGGATTTTGCACTGAAAGCACCCAGGAAAGAAAACAAACGTGGCTGAGGTGAGACACCAACTCGGCCCGTGCCCAGCTGAAACCAGGCCAGCCCTCCCAGCCCTCCCCGTTCAGAGCAGCAGTAACAAACAGAAGCGAGCAGCATCAGCTCCTGGCAGCCGCCTGGGCTGAGGACAAACTGATGTGCCTCTTGCAGAATGAGCAACTTCAGAATCAGTCCCATACACCCCAACCCAACCGCGGCAAAGGGGGAACCCAGCTGGAACCCTGTGCAAAAGATGCCCTTGACCGGGGAGGGAAGATCCTCGTCTCTCTAAGTAGATACCCATCTCTGCCTTGGTTCTCCCAAGGGAGAAGCTAGGGACAGCCAAAAGGGCCAGCTCCACAGAGGATGATTTAGGGGCACAGCCAGCACTACCCTTGGTAAGCAAGTGAAGAGCAGGCGTTGCTGATTCGTGCTGGCAAGAACCCTTAAAGCCATGCCCATCCCAGCCAGCCACCCTGCACCAGGGAAAAGGCTGAGTTCACCTGAGTCAAAAGCCGTCCTGGCTCCCCATCAGGTAAGTTCCTGACGATCAACTTCTTCATCTCAAACACAGCGGGGTCTGCAGGGAGCGCCTGGGAGCAGCTGCTCCCACAGCATCCGCAATGCCCCGGTGGCAGCAGCCCAGGCCGGGCCGTGTGAGGTGCTCTGCAAACACCCAACAGGGATGTCCCACCCCAGACACAGCGCCTGGAGCCTGAACAGGACTTGAGACAGCAAAATGTACAGGAGGGACCAAGAGACACCAAGATAATACCGTCTGTGGGTCTCTGTAGCTCAGAGTTAAGAAAGTAACAACAAATGAGTTGTTTTATAGGAGGATTTTTTGTTTTTTTTTTAAAGGAATGGCATTTAATTTGCTCAGGTGGGACGGCAGCCTGGCAGAAGCAGGAAGGTGTGAATCAGCAAATCCGGTGGATGTGTGAGACACGGGGGTGGGGGAGCTGACACTGCAGCAAGGGGTGGCCTGGGAGGAATCTGGAAAATGACCAGCCAGAACAATGGCCAGACATGAGTCATGGAGTAGTATTTGGGAAGACAAATGAAAAAAGAGTACATTTGATTTGGTCACAGAATCGTAGAATTGTCTGGATTGGGAGGGATCTCTAAGATCATCGAGTCCCACCATCAACCCAGCTCTGATCAAACCCATCACTAACCTACGTCTCTCAGCACTGTGTCAACCCGGCTTTTCAATCCCTCCAGGGATGGGGCCTCAACCCCTGCCCTGGGCAGCCCAGGCCAAGGCTTCACAACCCTTTCCCTGTCAGAATTGTTCCCAATATCCATTCTAAGCCTCCTCTGGCACAACTGGAGGCCGTTTCCTCTTGTCCCATTGCCTGTGACTTGGGAGAAGAGACAGACCCCCACCCCTGGGTCTGTCCCCTCCTTTCAGGGAGTTGGAGAGAGCAAGGTCTCCCCTCAGCCTCCTCTTCTCCAGGCTGGACACCCCCAGCTCCCTCAGCCTCTCCTCAAAGGCCATGTGCTCCAGCCCCCTCACCAGCTTTGTCAAAGATTAGGATTTCAAATTTGCCCCCAGCAAAATGCCTCCAAATGAAGCTTTGGCTCCGTCTCAGGAGTTTAACTGGTGCCACCAAACAACCCTGCTGTGCTCCCAGCTTTAGCCAGAGCTAAATGGCAGCCGCACAATGTGTCTGGCCCCAGCCCACCCAAAGGGGGCTGACCAGTGAGCCCAGCAGCTCCCCGTGCTCCACCAAGTAAATCCCAGGCAGGGAAATCTAGGTCAGGCCATTTCAGAGAGTGCCAAGCGGCCAGGATTCCACTGACACTTGTGGGATTGCCAGCTCTGTGACACTCAACCCCCAACCCGTGGAAGGAAAATTAAGACCTTACCAGCACAGGTTTTGAGCCCTTGGGAGCCATCAGCTCAGCTCACCTTGCTTGACCTGGCATGATGCTGGTCACCAGTTCTACCCACTAGCCCATAGCAGTATTTTGAAAACTCATACAAATTAATTCCCCTCTGGCCTGCTTGCTCTTTCTGAACATTTCAAGATTTGTTTAAAAACAAGGCAGCCACGTCTCTTAGGACTCATGCTGTTTATCCCAAGTCCAGCATCCTCCTCCACCAAAGAACTCAAAAGCCTCTTTTGAAACACTCACAGTTGACAAAATTCAGACACGGAATTTGGTTTTAATATTTGTCTCTTTTATCTGACCTATGCCTACAACACTTAGGATTTGTGTCTGACACATTTAAAAACTCTCAGGTTTTGTGTTTCATACCATCTCTGCTGATTGCCACCCATTTGTTTTTTCCTGCTTGTCACACATGTACGTCTAACAGCAGCTTTCCCTAAATGAGGCTTATTAAGCATTTAACTCAGCCCACTCATTTCACAGCTGTGGGTTTTGGTCATCTAGTAAATGCTTTTTAAACAGACCTCCAATTTACTTCACAGATTTTCTATTTAAATGTTACCTTTCAATCTGAGTCATCGTGCCCATCAGCTTTGGGAGCAGAAGCCACACACCACAGCTGGAACCCGCTCCGTTAGCCTGCAGGAATGCAACTGGTATTCTAATGAAGCCACCAAATTCCAATCCAGTGACAAATCTGTGTTTAGCCATGACACTTCCAATACACTTCCAAAAACGATATTCTCAATCACAATTTTCAAAGACTCAGAATTTATTCTCTTGTAGGTGGCGCGAGCTCTGCCGTCTCTAAATTAAAACCTCTACCTAAATTGTTTTCTCTGTCCCCTTTGGCATATTTGTGACAAGTCCCTGGTTTTCTGGGATGGTTTGATGGTCTGTGACAGCCTCCCAGGAGCGCCTGCTTCTGAGCTTTGCCACTTCACCTGCTGACCCATGGGAGATTTAACACCGACTCGTAACCCAGCCCCTGGCAGAGAGGTATCAAGATGGAGCACACTCCCACCTCTGCCCTTCCTGTGGAGGCCATCACTCAATACCACAATTGCACACCTCATCCTGCTCATCTGAGAAATACCCCTTTCACCAACTTCCTTCCAACTCACAACACCTTCTAATTCTTATTACCCAGCCTCCTAGCGGGAGCACACACACAATTAGAGGTTTTCTCCCTGGTCCCATTCTGACAGCAAAGTTCACCCATGAAAACCAGACCCAACGGTACACATCCATCATGCACAGGACAGAGCCCCCACCCCCAAAAAGGGCTGCATTGCCCCCCAACTCCTCCTCATCGGGGCTCACCTGCCAGCATCCCCTGCAGCACTTGCAGGGTGCCCAGGGCATCTGAAGAAGGACCTGCTGCCCACCAGCACTGAGGACACCACCAGCTGGGTAAGCAGGAATCTCCGACGGGGGCTGCAGCCACCTGGGAGGTGAGCCCTGCCCCAGGCTCACAGCTCAGAAGAGTCAAGCAGCGACTCAAGACAACACAAACCAGCTGCAAATATTCGAAGTATGTGGATGCCGGGAGGGGAGGAGCCACTGACTGCCATGAGAAGAGAGGGAATGAAACTAGGGCAGGGAATAATTAATCTGAGCGAAAGGCTAAACTCGCTGCCAGGAGCAGGATCTGCCCGGGGTGAAAACTCTCACTGGACACTGGTAATAAGCCTGTAACAGAATATATCCATTGCTCCCAAAGCAACAGACTGGATATGTTCAGCGTCTCACTGCTCCTGGGTAGGAAGCAGGGGGTGCAGCAGGGGGTCACAGCAAAAGAACTTCAGCTTACAGAAGTGGATTCAGCCTTGGCAGAGTCCTGAGACCATGCAGCAGGAGATAAATCCAAACTATTAAAATGAGCTGAACAGGAACAGAATGGGAACACTTCTCCAAGGCCACTGGAAGAGCTTGGTGTCTCAAAGATGTGTGCTGTCATGCAGCAAGACCTGGACAGGCTGGAGAGTTGGGCAGAGAGGAACCTGATGAAGTTCAACCAGGGCAAGTGTAGGTGCTGCACCTGGGGAGGAATAGCCCCCTGCACCAGGACAGGTTGGGGGTGA
>VZTM01016071.1:9841-49780 GCA_013400555.1 Jacana jacana | reverse complement strand
TTTTCCCAGTGGTGCCCAGTGACAGGACAAGAGGGAACGGGCACAAACTTGAACAGAAGAACTTCCATCTCCATATGAGGAACTTCTTTGCTGTGAGGGTGTCAGAGCCCTGGCAGAGGCTGCCCAGAGAGGTGGTGGAGTCTCCGTCTCTGGAGACATTCAAACCTCACCTGGACACATTCCTGTGGGCCCTGCTGTGGGTGGCCCTGCTTTGGCAGTGGGTTGGACTGGATGATCTCCAGAGGTCCCTTCCAACCCCATAGAATTCTGGGATTCTGTGTTTGATGCAGACCCTGCTTGGTAGGGACGTCTCTGTGCCAAGGTAAGATTTGAACCATCGCCCCAACCAGCCTGTGGTTGTCCAGATGCGAACACAGCCCCCCTGCCTTCCGTGTGGACACAGGATGGTCCCAACCCATGGTGCAGAAAAAAAAGTGAAGTCTTATATGGGTGTACAAAGAGCTAGGCTTCTAAAGCTGAGGCAAAGCAAGAACAAGAGTGTGAGCAAAAACACTGATGGAAAAAAAGAATGGAAGCTGGAAGTTCTTCAAAAGGATGTTTTAAACAGATAATCCAAAAAACATGGTTATGCAATCACGAGAACAATACTGGTGAAAAATCTGTCCTGGGTCTGGGCTTGGATAAAGGCAGCGAACACAAATAAATTAATGATTATAGAAAACCAGATACCAGACAACAGACACACCAGGAACTCTGAAATACAGAAAAATTAGAAAAGGAAGATATAAAGACAAAATAATGGAGGGTAGAATTAAGAATTCAATTTTCATTTTTTTAACTGAAGAAATAAAATGCTACTTTATAATAGAATTTTATTTCCATCCAGGACTAAAGAAACCCTTTTGATGACACAATTCCACAAGTAAATAGAGACAGTAAAATTTTGGTAAGTTTGGCAAAAAGGCAGAATTATACAACAAATATTCTGTTTATTTCTGTCTCAAAAGCAAAAGACCTTGCTAGCTAGTACCTCAAAAACGCATTGTCAGCAGGGAATATCCAGAAAAGAGGGCACTCCTAATCAGGTTGTCCAGGGACTTTATTTAGAGGTGCTACTATATAATATTTTTAAAGTAAATGGGAAATCACTGCTGTCATGTATAGAACTGAACAGCAATTCAACAGGATTGCAAATAAAGCTGAGCTGTACAAGTCACTGGGTGACCCAAAGTATCCCGAGTAAGATGGAAATATTCAACCCAAGCAGGGATAATGCAGACAAATGCATTAGTGGGGATAAGGAGACGCAGGATTCTGCTCTGGGGAGTGATGCTTCTGCTTCATTGGCCAAAACTCAGCAGTTCTCCCAGGGCTGCAGGGGCAGACTGGGGTCCTTGGACAAGGGCAGAGGAGCGCAGCAAGGTGCTGCCCTCCCCTGGAATGCTTCACGCTGCCCCGAGTCCACTATTTTAAGAGTCAGAACTGAAAAATGAGTGAGCATCTGAACGAATGTGCATGAAAGGTATTCCTGTGAGTCTTTGCCATGAGTATTTCGTGACTCTATTCACTACAAAGAATTGAAGACTGAAAAATTACTGAATTGCAGTACCTGCCTCAGAAGAAAATCCATCAACTAAAAAGCTCAAATTTAGTAGAAAAAGGCTAAGGTTCAGAGATGAAATGCAATACATTAGCATGCAAAACCTTCAAGAATGATGGCGACTAAGCAGAAAAGCTATGACAGGTGGGTCCTCCTGTTGCTGGGCCAGCAGACACACCTGAGCCTCATCCTGCAAGAGATGCTCTGACCAAGTAGCCAGCACTGGGCTGCGCCGCAGAGAAATCGGTCAGATTTGCCAGAGAAGCCCTGCTTTCAGGAAGGATCAGGCCACATCATCTCTGCTGGGGCTTTCAAGTCCTAAATTCTGTTACTCTGTGGACAGGAGGAGGAATCTGGGAGAGAAGCAAACAGCATTAGGTAAGTTGCCTGGAACACCCACAGAGGGAAAAACAGAGTCGACTTTTTCCTCCAGCTGGGCAGAAGGGTGTCTGCTGCCAAGCACGATGGTAGGGCTTCTAGGGAAGCTCCTGGGTGCTGGCATTGGAGCAGATGCAACAGCAAAGCATACATGCCAAGGAGGGCTGTTGCTGGTGCAGCACTGTGCCCCAGCAGCGCAGGAAGAGAAGTGCAACAGGGAACTGCAGCCAGAAACAAGCTACAAGATGGGCAATGCTTCAAAACATTCGGAGTCTTCCTCCCTCCTTTCCCGCTGTTGGACACCGGCCCTGACAGTGAGGGCGCCCTGCCCCACACCTACCACAACCACTGCTGTGCCCATGAGCCTGCCACTGCAGGGGGAAGAACACTCAAATCCCTCTCCCAGCACAAGCACAGGCTTGTGGTGTCTTGTTCAACACCAGAGGAGCACAGGCTCTCACCCGCCACCACAGTCTGTCCGCCCTCCTCTCGCACAAGCTGGCCAGGCCAGCACTGCTCAAGCTCCTAACGCTTTATGGGCCTGTTTCCCTCTCCACTCCTAGCTCCTCCGCTGCCCTTTGGACGTCCTGGCAAGGCAAAGCCTCTCCCTTCCCTCTCCCTGGGGACGCGGCTGAGCAAAGTCCCACCCCATCAGGGCGGCAGACAGTGCAGAAATGCAGCCGGCGGAGCCTGCTTAAACAAACACCTCCAGAGGACAGATTTCATACTATTTAAGCTGACAAGACAGCCACAGCCTCCAGCTCTGCCACTCCTCTGGCTGCTGCACTGTGATGCTGTTCTCCTCAGCATTTCAACGCCCCCCTTCATGGAGAGTCCACACTCGTGCCCAAGACACGCCAGCAGAAAGGGCACAAAAGCCACCAGGTTTACAGGCTGCCCGGTGGGAAGGCCAGTCCACCACAAAGTGCTCTGTCAGTCCCCTCTGCCCAGACCCTATCACCTTGCTCCTTCCTCCCCAACACATGCTAATATTGCAATAAGGAGCTAAACCCAACAAAGCTGTCTGCAGCCAGCTCTGTCCCTGCCACAGCATCAATGGGACAATTGTGCCCATGTGAAAACAGCCTGAGCCCTCCATCTTTGCCATCTCTCCAGCTCCAGGTGCCTGCTGATGGGACTGGAGAACCCAGGATGGCTTGGGACACAGGGCAGGTGGCGGCTGTAGCACAGGCAAGGGACAACTGCAGTACTGAGGGGCTGGCAATGCAGGAGATAACCCTTCTTGCCTGTGACAGCTCCCCAGCATGGAGATGCCCTACTGTCCTGCCTGTGTGTAACCAACTACAAGTACTTGCCCTCTGTGTACATCCGAGTGCTACAACCGCCCCTATTTTCTGCTTTGGGCTGCCTAGAAAGCTGACACGCTCTACGCAGGGTCAGGATTTGGCTCCTGCACACAGAATCTGTTCATGATGAGTTAGAAACACAAAGCAGGCAGAGGGAATAAGCCCAGCACCTCACCCTTTCCCCCATGAGGCTCCTTGGAACCCTGAGAGAGCAGACAAAGCAGGGCCACGGGTTTTAGGCTCTGCCCAAAGCACAGGCACCACGACCAAAAGGACAACAGTGAGCCATGGGTCTGTGCCACCTGGGCTTCCCTCCCACCCAGGCCTCTGCAAGAGGCGCTCAAGAGCCCTTGAAGGACACGTAGGTGACTGTACAGAGGGGTAATGATGACTATGCCCATTTCAGCAAGCTCCAGGGTTTCCCACAAGAGCCCAGCTGTGCTGGCCACCCGCCTGTGCCAGAGTCCTGGTACTGCTGCCAGGGCAGGGCGAAGGCACACCAAAAGCGACTGCCCAGTACTTCCCTGCCTACCTCGCTTCTTCCTGGTCTGCACAAACTCGGAGTGCCGCAGGGTGCTGGGGGCCGTCCGTCTGTAGAAGCTGTTTCGCTGCAGCACAGAGCCCACTCCATTTGCTTCCTCGGCCTCTAGATCCCAAACCTGGCTCCAGTCTGGCCGGCCTGTGCGTACCCTCGAGCGCTCTGTCCTGCCGTCGCTCCCGGTTGCCATCCTGTGCCCTGGGGCTGCTCCTTCCCACTCCCCATGGCCATCATAGTCCATGTCCCGTGTCTTGGACTGTGTGTAGCAGATGCCTGACTCCAGGCTCAAACTACTGTCTTCGTGGTCCCTGACACCTGTATATCGCCCTTCCTGCTGTCTATATGCCCCAGAGCCTCCATCCTCTCTGTAACACTTTTCCCCTTCCCTATATGCTTGATTGCCTCCATCCTGTCTATAATGCCTTCTTCCCACCCTATACTCCCCAGAGTCCCTCTCCTGCCTATACCACTTTTCCTTCTCCCCATAATCTCTTTCATCCTCACTGTAGTCCCTACAAGCTCTGTCCTCCTGATACCACCTTCCCTCCTCCCTATAGTCTCGAGGGCCTCTATCCTCTCTATACTGCTTTCCCCCCTCCCTATACTGCCCAGGTACTCTGTCCTCTCTGTACCGCCTTTCTCTTATCTCAGAACTGCGGTCTCTGTACTGAACACCCTCCCTCTCACACACTTTATAGTTTCTACCCTCTCTATCCTGGCTTTTGCCTTCCCAAGCACTGTCTGCTCTCCTGCAGTCCGCATACTGGATATCTTCCTTCCAAAAACCTCCACAGTCTCCATTCACGCTCCGTTGGTCCATGGAGACACCCTCCCCTCTCCTATAACCGTCCCAGCCACTGTCTGCCCTCTGGCAGCCCGAGTACTGCCTGCTTGTCCTGGCTCTGTCACTGCGCTGAGCCTCCCCACGCAGAGCAGCCACCCCAGCCACCTCCTCTCTCTGCACGGCACAGCAGTCCTCATATTCCCAGCCGAGGGGCTGCGGCTCCTGCCTCAGATCCTCCACGCCGTGTTTCGTCCCAGGGTAAGCGCACATAGTCCTGCCGGGGTGCGGCATGGGCACCCACGACCCGCTCCCCGAGGCCGAGGCCGGCCTGAGGCCGCTCCTCTGCCCTGCTCCACTCCAGCGCTCCGGACCCAAGTGAAACCCAGGCGTCGCTTCCTGAAACCAGCCGCTGAGGGGATGAAGAGGCGCAGGCCCAATCGCTGCCAGCCCCGGCCGCCTCCACCTGCTGCCCCGAGTAATCAGTAACCAGCCCTGAGGAGGCAGGCCGGGGCTGGGCAGGCTCTCACCGCCCAAACCAGCTCCGCCACTTTGCCAAAGTCTCTCCGCAGGCGGCCCCAGAGGCAGGGAAAAGGAGAGCACCGGAGCATGCCCAGGCCCTGCCCCATGGCCAGCGTCCGCAGGGAAGGGAAACAGAGTGTGTGTGAGACCGTGGGAAGCCACGGTCCAGAGATGGGATGCCATGGCTCTGCCTTCTAACTCCCGCCGGCACAGAGGGTAGACGCTGTGGTCTAGCAGAGGCTAAGCTCTGCTCCACACCTCGCTGGGGAAAGCTGAGGCCTTCAGGCTGCCTCTGGCTCAAAGCTGATGCCGAGCCCATCCTTTTCCCAGCCCCCACCCACAGGTGCTGGGAAGAGCAGGAGACAGCAGCTCCCTGTGCTGTCACATACCCCTCAGCAGTGCCAAAGGCAGTGCCATGCAGCCACCACTGCCCCCTTCCCTGCTCCAGGGCCAATGGCTGGTCCCCCCACCAGCTGGAACAGGCTTAAAGGAACTATCTGGGTTAAGGACCCCTGTGCTAACACACAACAGAGGTTTCCAGGAGGCTACAGAAACACGCACTCCAACAACACCTCTCCCTGCAGGGCGCAACATATTTCCAGTTCTCCATGCCAAGCACAGGAGCTCCTGTAAGAAACCAAGAGCTGACCACAACATGTCCTAGACAGAAAGCAGGAGAGTCCATGAGTGTTACCCCATGTCGGGTTCTCACAGTGTCTCAGGTTCTTGCAACACTTGTGGGGTATGCACAGCCAGAGTTTCCAGCTGGTAGAAGACAAAAATAAAACCAATGGAGCCTCCTACTCCAACTGCAGGAGGGCAGGCACTAATCCTGCCTGAGCCTGGTGATCAGCAAAACCCTCAGCGTGCGCACAGGGTGCATCAAGGGGGCAACCTGTTGATTGTAAACGTGTATTTTAGAAAACCACATACTTTCTGCTCTTCCTTTGCCTCCCCACAGGACACACCAAGGAGCTGGGTTCCTCCCTCCTGCATGGCTCCCCGTTCCCCTAATGGTGGCAAGGCAGAGCCCATGCCCGACGCAAATGCGTTTTGCTGAGCCCCCATGACACCACGTTACTGCTGTGGCCTGCTGCACTGAGGCTGGGCTAGTAAGCCTGAGATATGCTCCCTGGAGACACTCAAATGTTAAAAGAGGGACACGACAGAGCTTGGGTAGGGGACTACTTATAAACTCTCAGGTTTCTTCGAGTAGTAAAAAAATCCCCTAGGACTTCTAAGGGGACAACTTGACGGGCAGGAGATCTCAGGATAGCGTGCTAGATCCTGCCTAAAACTTCCAGTTCCAGCAACCAGCAGGACACAGGTTCTGCAGGACCAGTCCTCTGCCAGGAAGCAGTGGGACAGCAGGAGACGTTTCTCAGTAAGATCTATCCCATAAGAAAACTTCCCTTGAGCCTGATCCAGCCTAAATTTTCCTCCGCTGACCTTCAAGTTATTTAATCTAGTTGCAAACCCTCTAAGCCTCCTTCCAAGCATCCCTCTTGCCCACCACTGATGTGGAGGCTGTTTGTCACCCACTTTCTCTGGTGCACCCACATCAGCCTTCATTCCTCCGTGCTCTGTCTCAGACACGATCCTGCAGCAAAGTGCCTGGGTTCCCCGGTGCTGAGTCAGCAGGGGGAGGATGGAGGCAATGAAGTCAGAGTGAGTAATGCCCAGGCAGGAGCTGGTATTTCACTCCACCTCCCGCACGCAGTGCCCACATTTCCCGCACATCGTGGGTTTCAGTAACAGAGCTGCAGTGTCAGAGCTCCCGGGAGAAGCTGGGGCTGTGGGAGATGTACGTGGTCCCATCCTTCCGCTCTGTCTAGTGGAATACCAAGTATAATGTAATTAACAGCACTGATCCTTATATGGCATCTTTGGGTTTTGGAGCCCAAACGTGCTGATATAAATAGGGCAAATTTCTCCTCCCAGAGTAAATTTTCTGGGCTGCAAGGACAAAAGTCCTCTTTTTGGTTACTGACATGCTGCAATTCAAAGCTCTTTGCTCCTATTACCAACAGTACACTGTCATTTGCCTCTCTTGAAATTCTAGACTCCACAGACGGCAGGAGCACGGGGGCAGACTTTACTTTTTGCCCACTAACCTTCCCCAGCCTCAGGCCAGGTTCAGGAACCTTCAGTGCATCCCCTCTGATTTGAGTAGCAAGTCCCCAGTGGTCTGTACTGCCACCAGGGCAGAACCCACAGTAAGCCCAGCACCCTGCCACACTGAGGGCAGTCATGCCACAGGCACCAGCTCCCATCTCAACTGCAGGACTACCAGCAAAGCCACTCTGAAGCTGCTGCTCACTGCCCTAGAGCTGGGAGGGGGTAAGGCAGGGAGGCTGAACCTGCAGCAGTTGTGGTTTTGCTTGACAGCAAGGCCACACTGGGACTGGATCAGATGAGGGCTCTGGATGTACCCTGAGGTTGGAAGTGGAGAGTGGGAGACCTGGAAGGAAAAGTGGGTGGGGAAGGCCAGGGCTGAGGGATGTCCGAAGAATGACACTGTGGTTTTCTGAGGCAAAATCATGGTGGTTTGTACTGCAGCAACACTTACAAAATGACCAAAATCAGAAATTAAAGGAGGAAATAAAAGGCTCCATGGTTGCAGACTCCAACTGCACCTGTACACAGCAGGAGCCAGCTGTCCTCCTGAAGCACCACCATCCCATGCCTCTGTAGACTCACCTCTCAGCTCCTGCAGCTCCATGCGGAGGCTCTCAATGTTGGAGTCACAGAAATCAAGGTTTTCCAGTGTCTCTGCTCTCATCAGCTCATCTTGCTGCTCCTCTAGTATCAGGCTTAGCTCAGCACGGGTCTTGCCATAAGCCTCCAGGTCTCTCTCCACCTCTGTGATCCTTGTCAGCAGAATGGAGCAGGGGGAAGCTGATCCTCCCTGTGTCAAGTCCTCACGTCCCTCCTCCACCCGCTGCTCCTGGGTGCTGGGTTGAAGCTGGGCTGGGGCCACATTTTTCCGCTGGTTGCTTGATGGAGGCCGGGGTGCAGGCCGGGAGGGCTTGACTGAGAAGGACAGAGACCTGTCTTTGGGCACACGGCCACCCAGCATGTGCACAGGGGTTGTCGCAAGGCTGTTGGGCCGAGGAGGGGGTGGCCTCAGGGCCTTCCTCCTCTCTGGCTGCTTGGCGTGGGGAGCACACTCAGGAGACCCACGGACAATGTCCCTCTCAGAGCTGTAGTCCAAGATAGAGAAGTGGCGGGAGACCTTGTCCTGCTCAGCACCAGTACTTGACAGACTCTTCTCAAACTGGGCCAGCTGCTCTGTCAGTTTGGAGTCAAGGTCTGCGCAGCCATCCCCCTGTGCTGCAAGCAGGCAACATTCCCCCCAGCTCCCAGCCCATGTGTCCTGAGCACCTCCCAAGCTAGAGGAACAGGGTTTAGACTTTTCCTGCTGACCCTCCACCCAGTCATCCAGGTCCTGGGCACTGCTTTGGCTCTCCTGGGGCTCAGATGCTGTCCAGCTATTAGGAGAAGAAATTGCCTGGCTCCTGCAAGGATCTGAGGGGGAGCAGGGAGCCTGTGGGGGTACAACGGTGCTGTTTCCATCATGCTCAAGCAGGGTGTGAGTTTCTGAGTTTCCTGAGGAGGCTGAAACACTTCCCCCAGGCTCCAGCTCACCTGCTTGGCCAGGCCTGTTGCTCTGTTGGGGAGGCAGCTGAGCAGCAGGGAGAAGGCCATTGACAGTCTTTGTTTGTTCAAGGGGGAAGGAGTCTGCTGTGACTTTGGGATGTGGCCCTTGGTCTCCTGTGCCAGGAAAGGCCTGATCCTTTTTCAAATCTGTGCCAAGATGACTCTCTGTTCTTCCCAATGTGTGAGACAAAACAGTGTCAGGCTCAGGGTGTGCAGCCGAGTCATCCTTCTTTTCCCTGCCATACTTCCCTGGCGAAGGAAGAGGTTCAGAGCAGGTGTTTTCCAGGTCTTGATGGACAGTGACTCCATAGCTGCCTCCATCTTGGGGATCCTCAGCACCCATCTTTTCCATGCAAGGCTCAGAGGCTTCCAGCCTCACAAATCTGTGTGGAAAGATGCCACGTTTCCCCCTCAGCTCCCCCTCCAGCCAGCCATCCTCCAGAATGCCTACGATCCGAATCTTATCACCCACTTCAAAATCCAGTTCCTTGGACTCCAGGGCTTGGAACTGATAGAGGGCCACACCATAGGTGCTCCCTGGCTCCTCCTCCTCCTCCTTGCGGGGCATCTCCACTGTCCCATTGGTGTCACAAGTCCCTGCGGGCTCTGAATCCACTGAGGTTCCTGGTGCTCGTAGAGGTGTAAGCAGTTCTACAAAGCCCTCTGGGAAGATGCCCCTACGGCCTCTGAGCTCGCCTTCAAACCAGCCAGGTTCTGGAACACCAACAATGTTGATCACATCCCCTTCCCTGAAGTCCAGCTCCTCCTCCAGCTGAGCAGACAGGTCCATCAGAGCCCGGGCTTGGCCCAGTGAGTAGGAAGGCACCTCCAGAAGAGCACCCTGGGACAGCTGACGGCTCCGAACTGAAAGGCACAGCTCTCGTACACATGATGAGGGGAAAAAGCCCTTGGAACCCCAGCTGCTTCGGCCCTGGAGCCAGCTGGAGGCAAGGGACCCCCCTAGGATCACCAGGTCTCCTGCAGGGAATGAGACATGCATGAAGGACATGCTTCTGGAAGGACAGGTGAGGGCTATGAGACACAAAGCAAAGGAAGGGAATGGAGATTACCTCTCTGCAATGACAAGCTCCCTGGCTCTCGAGATGTGAAGTCACTGGTACAAACAAACAGTTTTTCTCCCTGCTTCAAAGGGGGAATATCCACAGGTTCCACAAAGCTGCTAGGAAACTGCCCTAAAATGAGAAGCAGTTGTCAGCAATTAATTTTTCCTGTAGCCCACCACCACTTCTTCCACCCTTCGTCCAGATTTTGGGATCCATTCAGCTCTTGCTAAAGGAAAATAACCAGCTACCCAGGGTGCTTCAATAGCATGGTGGAAGAGGAACAAGTTTGGGAGTCAGGCATTCCTGAGGTTTTAAATGCTTAAGAGCTAACAGAGAACAAAAAGCTTTGTGCCCTCAGCTTGCTCCAGGCAACCAACAGCCCTGTGTTCACTACTGGGACTGTGCCAAAAGCATGGAGTTTCTGGGAACTAGGTTTTCCCTGCTTTCATTGCTTGCTTCACAACTCAGAGGCATGATGAGGACCGAGAGATCCAGTAGTGCTGGACCACTAGACTGGTGTCTGGGCACACCACCTGGTGCTCCTCACCCTGTAAGGCTTGGCCCCTCCACAGCCCTGGTGCAAAAGCCAAGCCACTGCACTACGGTTGGCCGTGTCTGTGATTCACAGGCTCTGTCACAGCTCCAGTGTTCTGCTAAGGCTCCAGGGACCTTCCCCACTTTGTCACCTCTGTGCACCTATTTCACCACGGCACCTTTTGCTGGATGCTATTCTGAGAGGGCCACAGCCACACAGGGCAGCAGACTTGTTGGCCATTACAAGATACCACTCAGCTATTCATTTAAGTCCTGGGAGCACAGGACGTGGTAAAGCCCACTAAAAATGTTATCCCTCTCCTTTGTCATTCGTGGCGAGGGCATATGACGGAGTACGGGCTAACAGTCCTTCCAGCATTCACTCTTGATGACCCCATACAGTATCCATGTTCTCCATGTTCTCCAATAAAACCTGGAGACACCATATCCTAGACACACAGAACTTTGCACTGGGTTTAGGCAGTTAGGCATCTGCTGTTATTAACCTGAGGTGCAACCAGCAGCTCACAGGTGGCCAGCCTCAGTGGCTTCTTTCACGGTTTTTACCAAGTCTACCTCTTTTTCCATGTCTTAGTTTCCTGCTCTGTACATGGAAACAACCTAATGCTGTTGGAAAGGAAGTCATGGAGCTACATTAATTATTCCCCATGAAGCATGAAGTATTATCATTATTGCTAGCCTGCAGCACCTCCACAGCTTCTATTCAAAAGCTATTCTATTTTCAATTCCCCACAGCTTTGGCTTTGAAAACTGTGCTGAAAACTACAACAGCTGTTCCAAGGGAAAGCAGGAATGCAAGTGGGTTTGGAGTTACAAGTCATTAAAACCCATTCGGTTTGACTTCAGCGTGTTTCTTTATCTTTGAGGTGTGACACACAACTGTTTATTACTCCTTAACAGCTTCAGCTTGTTGAGAAGAAGCGCATCAGTTATGCTGGGATCAAAACCCAAAACTCTGGTGAAGTAGTTACTGGTGATTTCTGCAGAAGTACTTTGTTCCCAGTGAGTTCAGCAGGATCAGGCAGGCCTTCACTCCATGCCATTTGTCAGCCACACGGAGTAGAGGAGAGAACTCCTCCTCTCTACCTTTGCTCCTGTCCATCTTTGTTTTAGCCAGGAGACAGCTCGTGGCTGTCAGCAGAGCCCTGACTGCTGGGCAGCAGCAGCCCTACCTCCCCAGCCAGGGACAAAATTCCAGTCCCATTCTCACGCTGAAGACAAAGTAAGGGCTAGGCTTTGAAGTGGCCTGGTTCTCATCTACCTGAGAGCTCAAACATCCTTTTTAACATCAGTATTAAGATGAGAAAGAGCTGCTTAAAACAGGGACTGAGACTCTAAATGCTTCATTAAGAGCATTTTGTTGCTTCAGAAGTTTCTCACACCCTTCCAAAAGTTTGAGAGGCCTACACACTACTTCAGGCATCCAGACATTGATGGCAGCTTATGCATGAAAATGCTTTAAAGTGGAAAGGAGGAGTAAGGCTGTCAGAAGGCATGGAGGGACACACAGTCTCTGTCGCTGCATCTCCCACCGACTTGACCTGACGAGGTCACTTGGATGTGGATGAATTTCCACTCTCATTGCATCTGTTTCCTCTCTCCCGTTCCACTGCCACAGCAGGTCAGCACATAAACTAGCCAGGAAATGGGCCGTCTCACCACAGAGGACAGAACAACTGGTTTTGTGAAGCTCTCATCTCGAGAAGCAATCCTCCACTAATGTCTCTCAAAAAACAGCAAATGAATAGCTGATGCAAAGCGGGCAGACCAGTGGTGGGCAACCTGCACCTCAGTCCCACGCAAAAGTCCCATGAAAGATTTAGTAAATCAAATCTGGTCCTGTGCAGCGCTGGCCAAGGGAAGATGTGCCCACGGAGTGGACATTTAGCTGTCACACGTATGGATTCAGGTACAGGCATTTCCAGGTCTTACCTGTGACACCTTCTTTCTTGCCAAGGAGCCAGAACTCATCCACCACAGCCAGCACCTCGATAACATCTCCCACAAAGAGGGGCAGCTCTTCAGAGACACTGGGGCAGAAATCAAAGACTGCTCGTACCAGGCAGCCAGGCTCCATCGCGTGGGACTGAAGACAAACCAGTACCTAAGACTGAGACACAGCAGGAAGTTTATTAGCAGCCAGAAACACCTGAAATTATCACATGTGCACTCAGACAGTAAAACCCTTCCCTGAGAGCACAAGAGGCAGGAACAGCACAAGTGGCTCCTGTCCTGAGTTCCCTGAAGTGTGAGCGAGTTCCTCCACCATGTGAGGCACGCTGCAGGAGCCAAGGGTATCCAGCAATGCAGCCCCCATGGTCTAACCTGCCTTGTCCGGAGCCTCTGGCTGTGTCTGTGGAAACACGTGTTTGTGCTGCAACGGGGGGAGATGCAGCAAGAAAACTGGATGTGAATTCCCGTCAGGAAGGAAGCAAGAGGAGGGGAGGAAGCTCAGCACTTCCCTGACATGCAGGGCAGGATCCTGAGCCTGCCAGGGCCGGGCAGGCAGAAAGCACCACTCTCTTTCATGGTCTCACCACACATGTGCTGGTCAGATGGGCACAGACACCCCTCTCCCTGCGCCAGCACTCAGGGCCACAGGAACTCAGTGCTGGAACAGTGTCGCACTTCTGCCCAGTGACAGAAGAACACAAAGTCTGCCCAAGTGACCTCACCCACAGTCCCCTTCTCCACTCCGGCAACAGGAGCTCCTCCTGCCTCTGGCCGGGCTGATCCAACCCAGGCATCCTCAGACCTGGTTGGAAATGCCCCTTCTGCCTTTTAAGTACCAGGCTCAGCCATCCCTGGGAGGCCTCACCATGGCTCCTGACAGGACCCAGGCTGAGATGAGGGCACAGACCCTGTCCAGGGCTATGGGAGCCAAGGCTGAAATCTGCCCTGGCAGGGCACCCAAAGGCAAGCAAAAAACGTCCTCTTCAAGGGCTACATCCTGGATTCCCCCTTCCTCCTGAACTGACTGCTGAGCTGGGATACTTGTCTGCAGCATCTGTTTTGTACCAAGCAGCCTCAACATCAAGGCACTTGGCTGCCCCAAAGCAACAGCCGTCCTGCAGCTTCAGCTGCTCCTTCCCCCCTTCCCAGACCCCGCAGAAGAGGAGCTGAAAGGTGCACCATCCAAAGCAACCAGGGACCCTAAGATTATTCTTCAACACCTTCACCTCAAACCAGTCAGCGCTTCCCTTCATCTTCCTCATCCCACTGCAATCACGGGCAGAGCACGGCACCGCCGCCACCCTTCTAGGTGCTCTCAGAGCTCTGCCCTCTGTGATGGCAGGACATCATCCTCCTCCCCACCAGCCCCCCAGCCAAAAGTTGCTTTCCTTCCCCATCACGAGCAGAGGCGGACACAACTTCCCTGCAAGGGGACCCAACCTCCTCCCCTCCCAAAGCACCTCTCCGCGCAGGGTGAGCACTGGCCCTCCAAGCACTGCCCATCCCGTACTCAGCATGGCTCACAGCAGAAAGAGCACAGTGACGACACAGCACCACCACCCGCAGCGAACACACCGGGTCCCCAGGGCCCCCATTCCTCCACATACCCATGCACAGCCCACCTGAGCCCCAGAGAGTCAGGAAGAGGGGACAGTAACACAAGGAGGAGAAAACCCTCCCTGCTGACGAGGTGCAGGCAGCTTCCAGCAGGAGTGCCAGCGGGGGACCCAGCCAGGGAAAGGCTTTCTGCTGACGGGATTGCTGTGTTTATCCAGTCGGACTCACCTCCCGGGAACAAAGCGGGTTTGTACTCAGCAGGAACAGCTTCCTCAGCACGTCCCTCCCCACCCCCAGTTGTGCCCCTGCTGCAGCCAGCACCCTGAGTCACAACCCCTGGCCACCCTCACCTCTGCCGTCCCGTCCCTCACCCCTATTGCTCTCCACTGCCTTCCTCAGAGCACTTGGGCTCCTTAGGGCACAGGCTGTCCCTTTGTCACCAGCGTCGTGCTGGCTGTACAAACAAAGAGCCCAATATCCAGCAGCCGACAGCACTCTGCCACCAAAAAGAGATGAATGGACTGGAGTGAGCCAGGAGCACAAAGAGCTGCAGTTCAGGGTAGCAGGAACCTACTGAGGCAGAAGGAGTAACAGTATTAAAAACATGACCATGTGGAGCATGGAAAAAGATGGAAGGGCCATCAATTCGCTTGGAAATGCTCAGGACAAGTAAGGAGCCTTGCACTGTTTGAGGTGGGGTGGCTGGGACATGCTGCTGCACGCTCTGATGGGAAGAGGAGAGCAGCAGCAGCAGCCCCTCGCAGGGCCCTGGGGCTGCCCTCTCCCCACAGACCTGCTGCTGACTCCACTCAGGGTCCTAGGAATCCTTGCCATACTCTGGAGAAAGAGGGGAAAACAAGATTGCAGGTATCATTGCTGCCTCAGGGTGGTCTCTCCGGGAGCACATGGGATTTCTTGCATTTCTTCTGTCACAGGCATAATGAGGAGTGCAGGGATTACAGCGTGTGTGCTTGCAAACCCAAACCCTGGCTTTGCTGCAGTCACTGGGGCTGAGGATACGGTCCTCCCACTGCCTGGGGCTCAGATCCTGTCCCTGAAACCAGCAGGGCGACTTCCTTAACTCACCTGCAGCTCTGGGGACTCATTCATTAAAATGTACAGGATTTTCCAACAGGAGATGGAGAGGGCCGGGCAGGATTGCAATTGTCCTCCCACGTACATATTAATGGCAGGTATAATCAGACACAGGCACTAACATATGCATGCAACAGCATGCCCTGAGGGCCAGCCCAGGAAGCAACTTCTGAAACGGCCAAAAAAAGAATCCCAACAAGCTCGTGTTCCCTCAGCAGTACCAAGAAGAGCAGGATCACCCCCTGACTCCAGCTGAGTCTCAACAGTATGCCCCTGCATGCGAAAGCAGCAAGTCAGCCTTGTGGGGTTTGCTTGCCCCATAACATGAATCAAACACAAAATATTATGTTTTCCAGGACCTTGGCCTTGTCCTCCCTCATGGGGTGCTGCCTGCCAATACTTTCTCCAAGCCCCACCTAGAGAAGAGAGCCTCCCTGCATTTTCCGGGCCGGAAAATTACTGTCTGACTCTTCAGGCTTAACGGTGGACCCGAGCTTCTCCCAGATCCACCCTAGATCTGGTGAAGACAAACATCCAGCAGCAGCTCACGCACAGGCTTCAGCAGGAAGAGCAAACTGGAGGGAGACCCCCATGAGTCCCAGCCCCTGAGGGCTGGCCAAGCACCCACCCTCTCACCTCAAGGATGGGTGATCCCTGCCTGCCAGGGGGAAAGAGGGGGTCGCTCCTCCGCAACTGAGCTGGGACTTCACACTGGGGGAGGTCAAGGCTGCAAATCGCTCCTGCCCCCTGCCTCACAGCAGACCTGCATCCAAAGAGAGCCTCGCTGGGCGTATGTATGAAGCTGCAGCACCACGGTGAACTCGCCCCACGCTGCCCCTTCCTGGTGCCGGGGCGCAGCCCGCCCATGGCCGAGCTGGGGGCCTGACACAGCAGCATCGTGCAGTAGGGCAGAGCGCGGATTCCTGGGGCATTAATCACTCCCCCCAGCCCGCCTGCCTGCACGCTCAGCACACATTAACATCACCTCCGTGGAAGAGTGCCTGTTCCATTTCGCCATCAGCTCTGGAGCGTGTCTGGTCCAGCGTAGGCTGAAGAAAGGAGGGACCAGAATGAAATGACAGCTATTAACCCTGCTGCAATGTTGTTCTGAGAGCTTCGGCGCAGGCTGGGCGAAGCCACAGCGGCCAAGAGAAGGCATTTATGCACTGACTCTAACGACTTCTTGTATCCCTCCTCTCTTCTTACAGCTGAAATCTGGTAGGATAGGAAATCTCAAATAATGGACTCACCAGCACCATAAATATTTGTCAGGCACTTGCTCAAAGTGCTATCACTTCCACACAGGGCAGTCTATGGGAGATCTATGGGAGATGTTTCAGTGACAGAAACGCCCTTCTTGCATCTTTTGATGGTAAGGGTGAGCAAACCAGTCCCTAATGAGTTTCTGTACCTTAGAAGCAGGAGTTCTGTCTTTCCTGTTTCTGCTGAAGAAAGGATTTCAAGCACTTAAGAGATCAGGCAAATTGGCTTCTTCGTGCTGCTGTCTTAAGAGGCAATCAATTTAGGTTGATTACAAAAAGTATTAACAGCCCCAGTAAAAGCAGAGACCCAAAGGGTTTGCAGACAGCTAATCGGGTGACACACCCAGAGCGCTCCTCAGATCATGAGATAAAAAGCCACAAATTTAGCAGGAGGAAAACCAAAATTCTCAGGCACCATCACTGCTTGTTTCTCTCTAAATAACACTTTTCAGCCTCTCACTCAAGCAGCGGAGCTGTCAGAACAGGCTATGGTCAGCATGACACAGCTGTCAACCAAAAAACCTACCATTTCACCAGGGCAAAAAATGCAGCGTGGGCTTCCACAGGCACAAGGGATTCTGGTGGAGCAGATGTCTCAGTTTCTGTAGAGCCCTACAGCCTGCCTGAGCAGGACATCAGGAAGAGTCAGATTCCCAGAAATGTACAAAAGCCAAGTTTGTCGCAGAAGGATTAAATAAATTAATATTAAAGCCAATAAAAAAAGTACTGGCAGCAATCCTGTTTTAAAACTGAAAAGTGCAATGCATGTCACCAAGGTCTTCTCACACCTCCTTCCGCTGATGATAGCTCAACCCCTGTTCACTGAAAACACAGTTCACCCCCAGAGATGGAGATGCCCCTCGGCCCCGTTCAGTGCACCCTCCAGCTGCTGGGTCTGGCTTCGACAGGAGGCCTCCTGCAGCTTTCAGTGCACTCGGTTCTGCAGCATGGGTTCCTAACACGCTGTGGGAGGGAACCAGGAGTGACACTTGGCTTCTCACGCCATTGCAGAAGCTTCCTAACTACGTACTGAGGCATTCCTACCCTTCTCTTCTGTTCCTACCCTCTTCTCCTGTTCCTCCCCATGGTCTCCACATCTGGGCAGTCCTCCTTCCTTCCTCCTTACCCCACCTGGTGCAGTCCTTATCCAACACTGCAAAGGTAGGACATTGTCTGCACACCAGGCAGACACCTGCACAGAGCCACAGCCACCCGCAGTCACTGCCCCTGCTCAGAGCAGAACAGGTTGCTCTATAAGTTCCCAGAGCTCCATGCTTGCCTGTCCATTCCTGGGTGGGATAAACACCTGGGCCCTGGCTAGAGGCTCTGTCAATGCAGGGACGGTGGCTCTGGCAAACTGCAGAGCTGACCCTATAATCCCGACAGAACAATGCAGCAAGTAAGGGCAAAACCACGACTAACAGTGTGGAGGAGAGGAGTCTTCTCCCACCAGGGGAATGGCGAGTGCTGCTGCCTCTCCGTATGGTGTGCTGCTTGTCTCAGCAGATCCCAAAGAGCCCACACCCTCCCCCTCTGCTACCCTCAAAGTGAAGAAGTTTCTCGTGTTGAGATGGAAGTTCTTCTGTTCAAGTTTGTGCCCGTTCCCTCTTGTCCTGTCACTGGGCACCACTGGGAAAAGCCTGGCCCCATCCTCCTGACACCCACCCTTGAAGTATTTATACGTGTTGATCAGATCCCCCCCTCAGCCTTCCTCCAGACTCAAAAGACCCAAGTCCCTCAACCTTTCCTCATCAGAGAGATGCTCCAGGCCCCTCATCATCTCTAGTCCTCTACTGTACCCTCTCCAGCAGTTCCCTGTCCTTCTGGAACCGGGGAGCCCAGAACTGGTCCCAGTTCTCCAGATGGGGCCTCCCCAGTGCAGAGCAGAGGGGTAGGATGACTTCCCTTCACCTGCTGGTCACACCCTTCCTGCGTGGAATGGCCCCCCCCAGGATGCCATTGGCCTTCTTGGCCACAAGGGCCCCTTGCTGGCTCATGGGCATCCTGTTGTCCTAAGCAAGCTGTGTGTGACAGTCTGGGCTATTTCCCCGGTACCACACGAGTTGTTCAAACCACTACTATCTCTCTCCAGCTGGGCCCCAGCTCTCCCAGTGCTCTCACCTGCTCTGCTGCAGGATGTGCTTGGGGGCAGGCTAGGGGCATTTGCCTGGGGTAAGTGTAGCTTGTGAAGGAAAGAAGAGGAGGATGTACTGGGCCAGACAACAGGCAATGAAAGGCATCTGGAAGCTAAAGCACAGCATCAATTTTTAATGCAAAGCAGAACACCTTGCCACAACACATGAGCAAGGAGACCACAATGGATATTTAATCTCTGGCACTGAGGGCCCAAGCACGCAAAGGCCAGAACACCAGCTCAGGAGATAAGAATTTCCCAAATTCTCTAGGGAGTGGCTGCACACACCTCACAGACCCCATTACTGAATCCTGTCTTCTCCCACCCTGAGGCCCACAGTTGTCTCTCTTGCCATTTCTGCAGACAGGCTGTAACAATACAAGTTAGAATGAGGAACAGAAACAACCCCAAGAACAGCACCATCTGTGCTACCTGTGGGGTAAGCAATATACAATCACAAAATTGGTGATTAAATCTCGATTACATATCCCAAACAAGTTGAACTGGGGCTACAAGGGCATTCCTTAACACCGGAGCACTTGACTTTGCACCCTGAACAATGTTTTTCAACATAGCTTCTGGACAGAAGCCCACTCCAGTAGTTGGCTTGCATGGCAGGGAGTCTAGAAATCTAGAAATTACTTGAGTTTGACTCTGAAACTCTGCTCTGTGCCCACCTTTATTCCTCTTCTGCACTGCTCATTATCTCCCAAGAACCTAAATCCCCAGCATGGACTCTGCTGAAACCTGGCCTCATGTGGACCTCTTCCTTTCAGAGCCCCTAGGTGCTCCTGAGGAGGAAGCAATAGATTTTCTTTCCTAACAGAAAGGTTCTAAAAGTAAGACCAAGTAAAAGCTCAGAAGTGGGGCTGAGCAATCCTTAGAACGCAATTAGAAAAATACTTTTGCTGGAGGTTGAGGGGAAATTATCAGTTAAGGTACTGAAGTGCTAAGGTAAGCACAACTCAGGCTGTCCCTCCCAAGCTCACATCACCACCATCACAAAGTCCAGCTGAACAGTCACCCGCCGGCAGGGACACCTCAACTACTCACTCAGCCCTGAGACATCCCACAGCCATGCTTCCCACACTGGTGAGCAGAGCCACTGCTCTGTAAGGCTCGGAATGTCACTCCTTTCCTCCCCCCCTACTGCTCGGTTCCTCCCATCCCATCACCAAGTTAACGTTTCTCCAAAATCATTATATGTCACTGCTAAGCCTAATCGGAGGAGCTGTAGAGAGAACTGAGACTTCTGGCCTTGGGAGAGTGGAGGATTTTAAAAGCAGAGCAGCAGAAGCAGCCAGCTCAGAGCTGCAGGCGCTACCAGCGCCATCGGGGGGCTTGCAAACACCTTCAGACACAACGCCCGGCACAAGTCGCAGCCAGAGGAGTCAGGCAAGGTGAGGGGGACGATGGTGACGTCTCGTGGCATGACCCAGAGCCTGGATTTGGCAAAGCATCTGCAAAACTGCAAATTCTGAACCTACAAACTCTTTCAGGCCTTTTGTGAGGGCCTGAAAAAGACAGAACCACAACGGAAGTGAAGGAGAGAATGAGAGAGGCAAGGGGAAAAGCGAAAAGAGAACCTTTTCAGAAGAAACTGAAAGTCATGAAAACATGACAAACCTCAAAACAGATGTTAATGCTTACGACACAACTAGAGGCTTCTGAGGTACAATGGTAAGGAGAACGAGACACGAAAGTATGAAGGTGGGGCAAGTATTTCCAAGGTCAGGAACGGCAGCAGAGGTGTTTGAACTCAGAGGCTAAATCATGTCAGGGACGGGATCAGCTGAGGCACCTCTCAGGGTCTGCGAAAGGGTGAGCACAGGGGTAGTAGCTGCCTCTCAGGAGGTGTAGAGGGTAAGGCACTGGAGGAGGCACCTCCAGTTCACCTCACAGTGTCGGGCTGGCAGCAACACTGAGGGATTTGCATTTGCAGGTGTGAAAACGGGAGGGAACTCCTTTTTGGGCCAGCACAAGCTGAGCGGGCGGTCTCAGAGGAGCACCCTGGCACGACACCAAGCTGCAGCCTGGAACTTCTGCTCCCTGTGTGCAACCACCTGTGCCACCCTGCACCCAGGCCACTGCTCCAGGCCCTAGGTGAGAAACCACTTCAGGCCCAGGATGCCTGCACTGCTGCTACAGGGCCAGCAACAAGCTGCTCAGGCAACGCCAGCTCCCACCAGCTGCACACCTGCCCAGGGAGCGATGACACCGAGCTACCACCAGCTGCATGGCCACAGCTTACAAAACCCAAAATCCCAACAGACGCAATGGGAGAGCAGCTGGGCGGCTTCCCCTCCACCCCCGGCTGCTCCATGCTGACCAGGTGCCCAAAGTGTTCCCAGGGCACGGCGGGATGGAGCCCTGGGGCACAGAGCACGCCCAGCGGGGCACGCAGGGCTGGAGTGCCACAGCGAGGGGAGCCACAAGGGCCCCTTGCGGCAGCACGGGTCCCGGGCCGGCAGCACTCCAGCCAGGGGTAGCCGTTACCCTGGTGCCGGCAAGCGCGGACCCAGCGTGGCACCCGGGGCAGGCCGTGCCCCGGCGGGGCGAGAGTGCCGGTCAGGGGTTCGAGGGCAGGAGGCGTCGGGTGGGNGCCCGGGCCCGGGGCCCGCCCCGCCGCCCCGCTGACTCCAGGGCCGGCAGGACGGGCCGGAGCTGCTTTACGGGGCCTGTCCTGCAGCCTGGGGACCTCGGGTGACATGGGGATACCCTCCTCGGCGGCACCGCTCGCCGCAGACTGCGAGGCAGCCCTCCGGCGGCAGACGGGGACACCCTGGCCCGGGACGGGCAGCTAACCCCGGCTGCGGGGACGTGGTTCCTCCTGGCTTGGGCAACACACAACTCATTTCTCTTTCATTCATTACTTTTCGGTAGATTCTCTTCCAATGCCTCGGAAAACTGCTCTTTTAGGAGACTCTGATGTCTCAATGCGTGAAAACACTTACTTTGCAGCCAGCTCTGGGGTGCGAGCTTCCAGATCTCCAGGAGCAGAGATGAGGTGGGAGCGGGACACGGGCACCTCACCCAAGCTGCCATCAGGGTTATTGCATCCTTTGAGCCTCGCATTTATGTAAATTAGGAAGTCGCTGAGAAGTTCTCTCTCTCCCTGGATGGCTGCCATCCTGAGGACTTCAGGCTGGACCCCCGAGTCCTTCCCTTCCTCCCAAGGCCATAGCCCTCACCGTGTCTGACATGGGCTGTCCCTGCTGGGATCGCACATCTTCTGCCGACAGAATGGGCTGAGTGTAATCCTTCTAGATTTTATATTGTATCGCCATCAGTATTGGTTCTTTAGTGTTACTAATGTTAATTACCCTTATTCTAGTAAATATATTTATATTTCAGCCCTCGTGTTTTCTTGTTTTTCCCGATTCTCCTTCCCGGGTGCTGGTGGTGGGGTCACTGGGTGATAAGAGTAATTGTCTAAACAGCAATAAGTTGTTGTGGGTTCCTCATACCACAGCCCGGGTGCACCCACCCCTGTAGCCACTGTGCTGCTGTGCACCCCTGGTACAGGGCTGGCAGAGCACCCAGGAGCTGCTGCTGGTGGAAAACCTCTTCAGCTTCTTCCCTACAGTGCTGTTGCCTCACAGACATGAGCAGCTCCGGGGTTTCCCCTTCCCCGCTGTTGCCTTCTCCTGGGAGTTTCTTGCAGCCTTGTGGGCTTCAGCTTTTGGCAGCAGCTGACAAGTGGGTCTGCACAGTCCATCTGCTGCAGTCTCAGTTTCGCTGCTTGGAGCTGGCGTTGGCAGCTTAGATACACCATAGGATCACACCAGAGCACCAAGATGGAGAAAAACAAATTAAAAAAACCCACCAGCCACATGGCAAGAGGGCCAGTCTGTGCCCCAGGCTGAGGTCAGGCGCACCAAGTACAGTAGGTCCCACACAAGTTTCCTGGCAGGCCAAAAAAAGCCTCCATGCCCCAGGGGACACCATCCCTCAGCAACACGCTGTACAGCCCCCGGAGCGGTTCTTGGTTTGGCACTCGTTTGTGCATTTAGCTACACTTCTCCATAGCAACCACCCAGATCTCACTTGGCTCGTACCCAGCCAGGAGTGGGGTGTGCAGGCACCGCTGTCAGAGCGGTCTTGGCCTGGGCTCCCGCTCCCCATCTGCTCCCGAGGCGGGGACCCACTCCATGCCATGGGCAGGGGGCACAAAGCCACCCTGGGAGCTGGGTGCTCTCTGCCCCTCCAAGTACAGTTGCTTGTATATGNGTTCCATTGAAAGAAGAGGAGAAAGTTCTTTGGGGTGAGGGTGTCAGAGCCCTGGCAGAGGCTGCCCAGGGAGGGTGTGGAGTCCCCTTCTCTGGAGACCTTCCAGCCCTGCCTGGATGCCGTCCTGAGTGCTGTGCTCTGGGCAGCCCTGCTTTAGCAGGGAGTTGGGCTGGGGGATCCCTGGAGCTCCCTTCCAGCTCTGACAGTTCCCTGATTCCATAATGCCAGTTCCTGCCACAGGATTTTAGGTGTTGTCCTCTGAAACCAAAGTTTTGCTGTTCTTGCCTGCTGACTCAGGTTTTAGGCTTTTTTTCATCATTTTTTTTTCATCATTCTGATCCCTCCTCCAGTCTCCTGCCACGACCAACCCACCTCTGCTGATGCCTGCAGCAAAAGCTGCCTCAATCTTCAGCTGCTTGTATTCCCCCCTTTTCTGTCTCCTTTAAGCCAGCCACAGAAACCAGCACGCACAAAGTCCCAGCTGCCCTCCCCACTCGTGTTCCTGCTCAGCCCAAGATCCTCACAGTCCTTCTTGGAAGAGTTTTGGTTCATTCTTCTGGGCCAGGCTTCACCTTTTTTACAGGTTTCTCCAGTGCCTGTATGCAGTTCTGGTCTCCTCACCTCAGAAAGGGTAAATGAGAGGAAAGTTCAGGGGCAGGCAGGAAGGATGCTCAGAGGCATGGAAACAGTGAACAACCATGTAGGCTGGGACTCTTCGTCATGGAAGAAGGACACAAGGTGGACAAAGAGGTCTACAAAACCACGGGGGGCTCTGAGGGGACAGGGAGGATCGACTGTTCACTGCGTCGTCTGATAAAAATCTGTCAACTGCTTCTGCCTCGAGTGAAGCCTCAGAAGAACACAAACCCACTGTGCTGCAGATGTTACATCCAACAGTTTGGTGCCAATTTTAGCCCACACTTCTTGCAAAACGGGGCTAAGTTCATGGCGAGCCTGAGAGAGGCGTGATTAAGAGAGTGCTGCTGCCTCGGAAACATTTTGTAACCCTGTTTTCACGTGGAGAGCTTGGCCGTGGCCAAATGGAGCTTTACCAAACGGTTCAACACAAAAATACGCAGAGCTGGAAGGAGAATGAGCTGGACAAGACCCAGCCCAGAGAGAGCGAGTCCTCCAGAAGGCTGTTACCTCGTAGGAGCCCTCTTGTGGGGGGAAAAAGCTTGCGACTGAGACTCTAACTTTGCTGCTGCGCGGCCCAGCCCGCAGCAGCCTCTGAGGGCCAGTGATGTGATCCCCTGGGCTGGCTGTCCTCTTCCAGAAATCCCCCTCCTCTGACTCTGCCCTGGGCAGTAAGGGGAATTGAGATGCTCCTGCGCTTTCTAGGACCACGAGAGGGCAACATGAGAGCACCCTGCAGCCAGCAGGCTGAGCGAGGGGACCTGACACCCCTGGGATGCGGGTGGCCATGGGCAGCTCTGCGCAGGCTCACCGTGCCGCTCTCCAGGAACCTCCCGGTTGAATTAGCCACCTGAAGGCTAATGCAACTCTCCCAGTTCTGGGAGACCTTTCCTTACTCTCAGCTCCACAGACATCCTCAGCCAGCTGAGCTAGTGCTGTGGCAGCAGTATCCGCCCACATGTGGGTTGGACACATGGTGACAGCAGACCCTTCTGCAGGCTGCTTGGGACCGGGCTGTGGGACGCAGGCTGGCCACCTTCATCTCGCCTGGGTTCCCTCCACCAGGAAATCTTTTGGGTGAATGTGCACGGGTCCAGCATATAGAGTAACGCTGCTAGGCTTGGTCAGGGGAAGAGGTGTTAAACCACATCAGAGTTCAACATCTCAGCCTCACTGTCCTTTTCCACTTCCTTCCACCATCAAAAGATAAAAAGGAAGAGAATCTGAATTCAGCTCTGGTTGTGAATGTAGACCTGGCCAGTGTCTCCAGTCCACACTGGACTTTGCAGTCCCCAATCACTCACAGCCGTGGCGCAGTGCAGTACCATGTCCGCACGTTGCTGTGATAGTGTGAATAGATACCTTCCAAGGGACAGTTTGCTCTGCTTTTCACAGAACCACAGAATCTCCATGGTTGGAAGGGACCTTTGAGATCACTGAGTCCAACTGTAACAAAAAAAAACCACAAACCCAAACCCAAACCCACCACCACACACTGACAACCCCACACCTCAAAAAACCCACCACAACAACCACCAGACCCTACAATCTCAGGCACTAGAGCATGCCCTCAAGTGCCACATCTACATGTCTCTGGAATACCTCCAGGGATGGTGACTCCACCACCTCCCTGGGCAGGCTGTTCCAGTCCCTCACCACTCTTCCGTCAAGTAATTCTTCCTCATATCTCATCTGAGCCTCCCCTGCTGCAACTTCAGACCATTTCCTCTGGTCCTGTTGTTAATCCCTTGGTAGAAGAGGCCAACACCCACCTCTCTACACCCTCCTGTGTACACCTACAGTGCTGTCAAGGCAGTTGCAGAGGGCAAGGAGGTCTCCCCTTGGCCTTCTCCCTTCTCTGCCCTAACCATCCCCAGTTCCCTCAGCCTCTCCTCACAGGACTTGTTCTCCAGACCCCTCACCAGCTTGGTGGCTCTCCTCTGGACACGCTCCGTCTTGTGGTGAGGGACCCAGCACTGAACACAGCACTCGAGGTGAGGCCTCACCACTGCCTGGTACAGAGGCACCATCACTTCCCTACTCTTGCTGGCCACACTGTTCCTGACACAGGCCAGAATGCTGGTAGCCTTCTTGGCCACCTGGGCACACTGCTGGCTCTTGTTCAGCCCTCAGTCAGCCAACAGCCCCAGGTCCTTTTCTGCCAGGCAGCTCCAGCCACTCTGCCCCCAGCCTGTAGCGCTGCAGGGGTTGGTGTGACCCAAGGGCAAGAACTGGCACTTGGCCTTATTGAACCTCATCCCATTGGCCTTGGCCCATTGATCCAGCCTGTCCAGGTCCCTCTAGAGACTTCCTACCCTCAAGAAGATCAACACTCCCACCTAGTTTGGTGTCATCTGCAAACTTACTAAGGGTGCACCCAATCCCCTCATCCAGACCATCACTAAAGATATCAAACGATACTGGCCCCAACACTGGAACAGGAACATTTTGCAGAAACCAGCATGACAGAGAAAGAGCTGCTGTTCACAGGCAGAGCTACAAGAGTGCGTGTGTGCTGCTAGGGCTGTAAATGCCACTGGCATCTTGTATCAGAGCCAGAGGAGGAGGTGGCAGGGAGGGATGAAGTGTAGAACGTTGCCTATGCTGTTGGGTGGTAGAGGTTGCTCACAAGAAATGCGAGATGTTTGCAAAAGAGGACCAAAGGGATGTCTGGGGGACACTTTTTGGACAGGGTCGAGACATGGTGAGAGCTAGAGCACTGCAGGGCTCTGTGGGGGAGACGGGAATAACCCAGTCCCACTGTGGTTGCACATGGGTGGGAGTGTTTATCCCTCTGGAGCTATTTATTTTGTATGAAGAATGCTAGAGGTTTTGACTACTTAAGATAACCAGCTTTGTTCCTACCCTTGCTTCCACTCCACTCCAAACCTGCCCAGACAGGGATGCTGTCCAAGCAGCATTTGAAAGCCCAGTCTGTAGCACCCCACCTCACTGAACTACGGATCACTTCTTCCCTAACCCACTCACAACTCACACGGCTGGTGCTGTACTTGCACAGCACACTGCTGGCATCAAGCACTTCCCTGTTGCACACTGACAGGACCAAGGTTCAGGGAATATGTCTCCAAGGAATATTAAATCACCGGTCTTGCACTCCTGCTTCATTACCAGTTGTCAGACCTCACGTCGCTGCTCCTGTGTGCAGATTAATAGTTTGTGTTGGCTTCAGTGAGCCATCTGGTTTGGATCTGAAGACATAAGGAGACCGGATAATCCTTTGCTTTTGCCATCTTATATTGCTTCAGCCCATCTGACTACAAATAATCCAAACCAGCCATCAGAAAGTCCCATCTGCACATCAAGACACATGTTAAATCACTAGCCAGGTGATGACCTTGGACCACCACCTCCCAGCGCTGCATTCCCATTTCTGGTGTTGCCAACTAGAGAGAGATGAGCTACACATGGGACAAACTATTCAGAGCTGGTCACATCACTGACTGCATTAAAACTGATCTCCCTCTAACTCCAGCATGGTCAGCAGCCATCCTCACCTGAAAAAGCACGTGCCCAGCTTGTGAGTGCAGCAGCCAGAGACGAGGGCCTGGATTCATTCTTCCTGCTCTGCACTGGTGTCTGGGCATCTCGCGTGGGCTGTAGGAACCGAGTCCAGGAGTAAAGGGAACAGAGCTCTCCTGGATGGAGCATGGCAGGAAAAGAGCTCAGCAGCTACAGACACACTGCCCGGGGAGCTGCAGCTCAGGCACATTTTGTTGTGAATGACCTCACGATTTGCTCAGGCATTAAATACTTCCTCATTTAATAACCTAGTAATTTGGGCTACTTTCACGCTGGACTGTTGGAAAGTTCACTGGCTGGAGTCATCAGCCAGGCCTTGTACAAACGGCTTCCCTCAGCTCCCAGCCAAGTGAGCTGTCCTCATCTTTAGGTCCACTGGCGGGTGGCTCTTGGCACTACCTTCTTCTGAAGGACTTTGTTGTTTGTGCGTGTGTCTGAGGCTTTACGCTCTGGGGGCTTCCTCACCACATCTTGTTTGAGCTGGAAATCCACCTGAAGAACAAAAAGAAAAGTGTAACACTGTGTGTGTACTCTGCTGGTTCAGGGGTCAGCAGGACCTGCCTCTAAGTCAGCCTTTGAAGATGACTCTCCTCTCAAGCCAAGAGAAGAAGTAGGAGACATCAGCCAATGTTAAAATACAGTGGGAACTCAGCACTTAAATCAACTGGAAATGTTTGTTTTGGTTGTTTTTTTTTCCTGTGGAAAATGCTGTACCAGCATCAGCTCCAAGTCTTATGCAGAGAGCTGCTCCTGTGGCAAGGTGATGTCCTAGGACATTTTGGAAGACAAGCTGTGCTCTTCCTCATCTTTTCTTACCAGAGAATAGAGAAGCAGCATTGTTTTGCATCCCTGTTAATACACAGAATACTTTAGGATAGACAGTCCTTATTCCATTGCATCTCATTAGCTGAATCTCACTTAGTCTTTCAGCAACTACTGCTTCTAGCAGATCCAGGCAAAAAAACATCCAGGAAAGAAACCCCCATCCACTACAGCCATGCGAGCAGTTACGAGAGGGAGAAGAAGACAAGGAGCATGCAGGACATAGCATCAGATCAACGGGGAATGGGGAGGCCACCCAGAAAGGTGAAACTGGAAAGGGGCTGTGTGGGCTTCCTGGGGGAGGGATGGGGTGAGTAGTGAGTAGGGGAGGTGCTGCCAGGTCAGAGGGAAATGGGGACAGGAGGAGAGATCTGCAAAAAAAGAGGCCATCAGGGAACAAATCAGTCGTATACAGTAACATGGTAAAAGGAAAGTCTATTTTAGAAAGGAAAGCCAAAGAGCTGGGTGCTTAACCCTAGCAAAACAAAGGCTGGGACTGGGCTTGACAGCTTTCTATAAATACTTCAGGGAATAAATACCAGGGAAGAAGAGGGGCTATTTAAAGCACAACATTGGCATAAGAACAAATAGGGATAAACTGACCATAAATAAATTTAGGATGAAAATTAGAAGGCTTCTAATCCTGAGAAAAGGGCAGCTCTGGAAGAACTTCAGAGGCTGGCTAGGGTGGGATCAAGAGACAGAGGGTGGGAGAACCACGGCAGTGTATTTACGGCAGAGCCTGACCAGTGCACATGCCGCGAGGCAAACGATGGGCCAGGATGCTGCCGCTGGGGGTTCTTGCCAGTTCTTAGAGGAGGCTCCATCTGCAGTACCGCTATGTTCACAGGCAACAGCAGGGCAGGGATCATCACCCCCTGTTTTTAATACTCATTTCTAGTTGTTCAGCCTGCCCTTGGAAGGGCTACAGTGCTGTCAAGACCACCGAGATGAAGTTTCATTTCATCTTCCAAAGGTGCTTGGCTCTTCTTTGTTGGCACCCAGTCCCCGTTGGTCTTGGGTGCTCCCAGAAGAAAGGGCAGACCTTAGTCTCCTGCTATGAGTTTGACAATATATTTCATTCCAGGCAGGGTGGAGATGACAGCAGAGCACTGAAACCCACAGAGCCAAGGGGATAACGGAGCCTCAGGGAACAGATGTCACCTCCACATTATCACATCATGGAGAGTGCAGAAGACAGAGGGAAGGCAGCAGCCCGAACCAGCCAGGGCTCTGCCCACAGCCAAGAGGCAGAGGGGCACAGGAGCTGGCACTGCAGCCCAGCACAGCTGTTATCCCCCCAGTAAGGAATCGAGAGGCACATGGCATTGCCTTCCCCCTGTTATGCTCTGTGAGCTGCCAAAGCAGACAGCCCGTAGCCACCAGCAATGCTCTACACCCTGTCTCCTTTATCTACTGCTTACTAGACGTCCGCTCCATGGCATTTCTTTCAGCCTGGATGAAGACATGTGGAGACACCCTGGTGACTATGCAGCCTGACTCACCAGTGAAGGTGCAGCTGGGCCCACTGTTGTTGTCACCGTCTGGGACTGGTAGCCCTCTGCAGAGGCTGTGACAGTGTAAGTGCCAGGCAGCAGCAGCCGGAAATAATCCCCCATATCACCTGGAACACAAGATGGGAAGAGAGAGCACTCAGGATGCATAGGGAGCAGAGCAAGAGCTATTGCAGTAGCTCTTGCTGAGTGTATTCCCTTGAGGATGTGCAGCCTTCAAAACCCAGGCCATTTTTGGCCTTCGTTCCTGATCTGCTGGCTACTGTGAGGCTGGATTCATATTGGTAGACTGCATGTGATGTCCCCTTCGTGACACAGAGTAGAGATCAGGCTGCAAATAATCACCCAATGGAAGGGGAGGCTACAGCAGTGCTGGGTGTGCTGGTGCAGGGAGACTGCACACCTGAGCAGCCCTAAGGGCAATCACAGCTCCCCTCTGTCTCCTTACACCTAATGCAATCTTTAATACCTGATATATATACAATTTTGCCACATT
This sequence comes from Jacana jacana, assembly GCA_013400555.1. Lineage (NCBI taxonomy): Eukaryota > Metazoa > Chordata > Aves > Charadriiformes > Jacanidae > Jacana > Jacana jacana. The sequence continues at coordinate 20,175 of VZTM01016071.1, read as the reverse complement.
TGGGTGATCAGCAGGGTTTTAAGCTGCTCATCCACTCAGCTGCTCCCCCACCTGATTGTCACTGCATAAGGAAGGCCCAAGAGCACTTGTGTACTGGTGTGGTTAGGGACCGGGGACGGCCAACAGTGAGCCAGCAGCACATTATGGATTCCTTAAGAGAATTTGAGTATATTCCCACCACCTGGGAACTGGATGGGAATTGCAAACTCGAGTAATCATTACAGGCAACCCCTGTCACTTTACTTAAGTGGGGCTAACTGGTAAGAGTGAGACACACATGAGTCGGGGCTTCCAAGGGAACATGGGGAGGGCAGCTGGCTGGTCAAAGGGAATAATTTTCTCCCTCTGCTCAGTCCCAGGGAGGCTGCACTTGGACACTGTCCAGTTTTGGTGCCCCCAGGACAAGTGAGATGTGACAGAACCAGAGCTCCTGACCCACAGGGAGAGCTCAGGTCCCACAACGAGAGCTGGGGGAGCTCAGCCGGGCTGGGGGGAGGCAGAGGGGGGGGGGTGTGTCTGCTCACAGCCGGCACCTACTTGAAGAGCAGCTACAACAGTGATGGAGCCAAACTCCTCTGAGCAGTGCCAGGCCACACAACGAGGGGCAGCGGCCAGAGATGGCAGCTTTGGAGCTTCAGGGAAGGTGCATCAGGGAAGACAGGCCATGAAGGTGGTGCAGCCCTGGCACAGGAGAGCAGAGAAGCTGTGAAATCTCCACCCTTGGGGGTCAGCGAGAATGAGCTGGAGAGAGCGGTGGCTGGTCAGTCATGTTGGGGACAATCCTGCTCCAAGCAGGAGGCTGGACAGGAGACCCCAGAGGGCTCTTGCAGCCAGCAGCTCCACAACTCTGTGACCTCCTGCACACTCCTCTTTCCTATGCAGACTGGCATAGTAAGTGCCAGTAGAGTGTCACTGAGTCACAGACCTACAGCCAGCAGGAATTTTTATGTTTTCATAGTCCAACCTCTGGAGAGCTGGAATATCAGCTATTTTCTGCAGCCAGTCTGTAACGTCTGGTCTGGTTAGAGAATGGTGTTTATGAAAAGGTGGTTAAAATTAGCCAGTAAAGGAGAAACTGCCACAACTTGGATAAACCAACGTGGCACTTTATTCTCAGTCTAAATTTGTCTGGCTTGCACTTTCAGCCTTTCATCTTGTTCTGCCATCGTGTCCTTTGCTATCAACTTTTTCAGCTCCGTGTACATGCTTAGATACATGAGTAGATTATTCCCTCTGCTCCCTCAATCTTCTCTTTGGTTATACACAAATGCATTTTCTTCTTTCTCTCAGATGAAATTGGAGCTCACCTCCTGAAGTCTTTCACCATCAGTTGTGCATTCCCTTCTTTATGTCCTGACCTTTCTTAAGGCCTCCCTGGTCCAGTATCCACAGGCACATTTCTCACAGCTAGTGTTTTCTGGAACCAAACTGTGCTGGCCACACATTATAGCCGCTCCTGCTAACAGCCTCCCACACACCAGAAGGGACAACATGTGAGGGGAGCAACAACCCACCAGAGGTGATGTCATGGCTGATTCCCTGGACAGAAATCACTGCTCCTGCAATGCCATTGTTGTTCTCATCTGACACCATCCCTTTGATGCCCTGGTGAACCTGCAGGGAGGCAAACAAACTGATGGGTCAAGGGCATTCCTTTGCTGAAGAGGGTGGAGCTCTGGGGACAACCCCACCTTCCCCCATACCCTTGGATCTCCTGATTCTCCCCAGCAGAGCCAGTCTATGACACAACAGCTTTTCCAAAGCTTACCAACTAGGGCACCTAGTGAGCTCCGTGACTGCCTCCGTTACACCTCTGTGCTCGCCAGTCCTACCAGTCACCCACCATAAGGGTTGGGGCCCATGGGGGCCTGTAAGAGATGGCCTGTAAATTCCTTGATGAGGGGGAGAAGGCCCTCCAAGCCTTCAATAGAATGCTTCAAACACTCACCAGGAAATAAATAATGCAGGCCTGGTGTTCAGAGAACTGATAAGACTCCTGAAAAGCAGTGGGAGGACTGCCTTGTGAAGACAAGGTAGTCTGCCACTCGTGTGGTGAGCTTGCCAGTTGTTAGTTCTCCAGGCCACTGTGTCCAATAAGTGACCTTTGCTTCATTATTTGTGAAATGCATATGAAAGTGCACACCCCTGCATATGCTAACAAAGATTATAGCAATCATGCTGAACATATATGACTATGGCACTCATCCCTCCACCCGAATCATGCTACACATCACCTGAGAGAAGGGAGAAACCTGCGACGAGGCTGTCCTTGGCAAGGGGGGTGGGCTGTGGTAGTTCAGCAAACATAGAAGGGGAAAATAAGTAGGCCTGGGGAGAACAAAGAAGACCATACTTGGAAAGATTTTTTCCAAGAAAGAAGATTATGCCTGGGAAGATTTCTTGAAAAAGATGCGGGAACCAGGACCTGTGATCTCTTTATCTCTGTCTTTTTCTCTCTCCCTCGGTTTCTCTTTTCTCTTAGAGTGGCTTCAGTAACAGAGTTGTTAAGCAACAACCTTAAGTACCACTTGCCATAAGTTATCGTAACCTGTTGTTCAATAACACAATGCACACCTCACCACGTGCCATAATTTGTTCTATGCCTAACCAATTACCATGGACTTGTTAAGGCCTACACTAATCACTGTGGGAAACTAATCAATGCTTGTATATGGACCTTGACATTTATCTCACCTTAGTCCTCACCATTAGGGATTTATGAATCTGAATCACCTAATCCCCCTCTTTCCTGAGGGAGGAATGTGACAGGGCCTGAAGGAGAAGGGTGTAGGTCCCAGGACGGTCCCTTTACCTCTTCAATGAAAGCAACAAGGGCCTCCCGGTTGGCCATCCACTGCCGCTCCAGGTCCTCCTCAGGGGGGAACTTATTGCAGCTCAACTCCAGGGTGATTTCAAAGCAGTTGGTGTAGAGGTAATTGAAGTCCTGCATGCCTGGAGGAAAAGAAGAGCCCATGGCCAGGGGAACGCAGAGCCCCCTTCCCTCCCCACTCCTGTGTCCCAGCCATCCCGGCCCATGCTTATTTTCTAGCACAAGTGTCTTGCTCCCCAGGTCAACCTTCTCTCTCCATGACAGCGTGACTAGAGACTTCTGCCCCTGTGCAGCCTCCCCCCCTTGGAGCTGCCCGATCCCTCCTTCAGCCAGATCATTCATTACTCTGCCTTCAGAGTACATCCCTTTCCAGTTGTTCTCTGATATTTTTCCTAGCCCAATTTGCCGACTTTCAGGTTCTTCACTATGCCTTTTTAAATCAGACTTTTCAGGAGCCAGCAGCTATGAGCAATGTCTTCCCTTTGGTCAGAGTTTTGGGTCTTGATGCAGTTATCTGTAGTATTTTCAGATACAAGCTTCAAGCTTCAACAGGGTAGGTTTAGGCTGAACATTAGGAAATAATTTTTCACAGAGTGGTCAGACCCTGGACTGGGCTGCCCAGGGAGGTGGTGGAGTCATCATCCCTGACTGTGTTTAAGAGTCATTTGGATGTGGTGTTGAGGGATCTGGTGTAGGGGAGAACTTTGTAGAGTAGGGCTGATGGTTGGACTCGATGATCCCAAGGGTTTCTTCCAACCAAAATGATTCTATGATGCTGTGAATGTGCCAAGTGTGTGTGAATATATACATCATCCAGCAGTACATGTCAGGTCTCTGTCTCTCAGGTTCTTCTGTGGTTCTCTCCCAAGTCACTTTCAGTCTTCCCAAGTAATTTCCCAGACAAAATAGTGCTATTGCCACAGGCCTTCCCCAGCCCACCCTGTCCTGAGGTGACCCTTACCTTTGCTGAGCGAGTACCAGGATGCCCCATTTGTGATGCCATCGGCAAAGTAGTCCCCACAGTTCCAGCCACGGTGCATCCAGCCGTGGGCGTACGAATAGGTCTTGGCCAGCTAGAGAGAGAAAGCAGGTCTTGGTCACCGCTCCAGCGTGGCACAGCTGGGGACTCTGCCCAGCTCCAGGCAAAGCATCCCTTTCTTTACTGGGGAGCCTGGGAGGGAATTCAGAGAGGAGACAGTTCCTGCATTTTACTGCCACGAAACACAACACAAAGTGGCTGGGACCTCTGTGAAATGTAGGCAGATGAAGGTGGAGGAGGAAAAGCAGAAATCTGGCAAGCAGGAGGCTTGCTGATGGTACAGGCGGCTCCTTCCCTGCTCCTGCTGAGACGAGGGGAGGCGGAGGGCAGTGGGCCCACGCCAGGGCACTCAGCCCCATCGGTGTTGTTCCCCACGCAGCAAATGGCACCAACAAGGGGAGCAGGTATGCGAGGAAAAGTAACCAGTACTGGTCCTGATGCAAATACCATATACATCATATACATCAAGGCAATTTGTATTAGGAAATGGTTTGGGCAACTTCTGGTTCTGGCAACCACTTCTTTATTGCCCTTATTAAGATTATTGCTTATTTTCAGACATGAAGGCAGGGCTGAAATTGGGACACTGCATCCACAGCCTGTCCTGTGTGTAAGACAGTTTAAGAGAGGCCATTGTTAGCGTTTTCTAATGCAAAGTCTGTACTCTTGGATGCTGGTGTAATCTCATCCTGCCAGCAGGAAAACATACTTCACAATATTTCTGACTTCTGAGGCTACGTGGGTATCATTAGCTCACGTCTCTGACTGCAGGCTCTCTACATCTGGGTTCCAGCACAGCCCTGATCCCAGCAGGTCCTGGCAAGCCTCTGCTTCCAGTGACGGCTGAACTACAGCTCAGACTTATTTTTCTCATTAACCATTCTAACGCAGCCTTGCTTTTTCTTGTGCTGGGTATTTCCTGATGGAAGCAGTGAATGAAGGCACTGTTTTCTGGGATCTTTTTAACAATGGAGAAAACCCACAGGCTTCAGCCAGTGCTAGCAGGATCAGCAGCACATACTGGTATATTCCATGATGTCTGCCTATGCTCCTGGTGCTTTTTCATTTAATTCCTTATTCTTTGCCATCTCCAAGGCCCTGCTGGGGAGTCGCCTCCCTTACCCTGCTCTCAGCAGACCCCCAGCCAGACCCTGCCACCTCTCTGGGAAAATAACCCATCTACATGCTGCTATGATGGTGCAGCAAAGCTGGGCTGGGCTTCAGCTCTGCAAGTGCAGGGTGACGCTGAAGATACTGGTGATACTGGGGTTATAGGGAACCCAAACACAGCATGGATGAGGAAGGGGCTCCTGAGGGTTAAGTCTGGCCAGTCCATGTGGCAGGACTGGCTCACGGTGGGACTGCCACGGTGTTGCTCACGAGCCGGTGGCTGGCAGACACACCACAGTCTGCTAACCGTTATTTCCAACAGGTTTCTTGGCTCATCTCCGGCACAAGGCAGTGACCCAGAGTCCCCCAGTCAGCTCTGGCACACTGTGCCTTCCCAGGGCTGCGGGAATGCCCTCGCAGGCCGGGGTCCTGCTCACCTTCTGGAACAACTTGTCATCAGGAGTAGGCGTGTTGACTGTGCGCCGGTGGCTCCTGAACCGCTGGTCCTGGGATTTGTCGTAGGGGTAATTTGCCACCACCGCTCCACCATGCAGGTTGGCTGAGAGCACAAAGTTGTAGCCACTGATCCACTGGATCACAGCCAGCGTCTCCGGTTCCACCTGTGAGGAGAGGAGGAATGGAGAGGAGAGCTCAGCTACCTCTGCCCCAACTGCTGCTCCACGCCAGGCTGCAGTGAGATTGGTCATGTCAGACCCTGCCTGGCAATGCGTCTGCTTTAGCCCTTCCAGCTTTGCCCATCACCCGCCCCAGTGTGCAGAGATGGCTCCTCCAGTGCATACCCTGCTACAGGTCCCCCAGCACAACCCCAAAACCAGAGGCACATGCCTCCTCCTCGGTACTCTGCACGTCCTCCCCAGACTGGCCATGATGCTGGCCTCTCCCGGCAGGGCTGCAGGCTGTGGCACAGGGCAGGACGGCATCCTTTCCCTGCACGCAGGAGGCACAGGGAAGGAGACAAGCACCATGCAAGCCAAAGGACAGTATATTTGCTTGGGTACTAGGCCACACTAAGAGGATGCTGTAGCTCTCGCAGGCGTCCCAGACCGCTACCTGGCTTTTCCAGTTGTCGGGCAGTGGGATGTGGTGGTTTGGCCCGCTGATTTCCCCACTGTAGTACATGAACGTGTTGAGGTCAGGGAAATTCCGGTTCAAGTCCACTCCATTGGCATTGTTCCTTCCTGTCAAGTACCCATTGCTGTCTGGGCCCTGCAGGGCAAAAGTGTATCATGGGGGTGAGAACAGGGTGGGTGCAAGCAGGCTGGGTGTCAGGGCAGGAGAGACCGTCTGATGCAACACATGTGGTATTGCTGGCAGGAGAATAAAGAGTATTGGTACTGTCAGGGAAAGTCAATAACAGTATCTTCATTTTCCAGGGTCACAGAGAAAGGCACAAGCAAAATAAACAATTTGCCTCAACTGAAAGAATGACAAATAAAATATCTCCCCAAGGTCCAGCAATACAAAGGAATGGGTGAGATTCTGGGCGAGGGCAACAGGGCTTCCCTGTGTCCCATCCCTCATGTCCCTGTCTGTTCATGGCAGTGGCATTCAGCTGCCACTTCTGCAGCCTGGGGGTTTGGAGTGACCCTCCCATGGCAAATAACTTCTTGGGAGAGCAAAGTTGGTGTAAGGAGACAGGGCCAACCGGGGCAGGACACACAGTGTGAGTCCTTGGCACAGGAGGTGAGGAGCAACGATGTCAGTTGAGGTGGCTGGGTTTGTCAGGGCCTGGAAAGGAAGGATTACTCCTCTCAGTAGGTGCAGGGAATGGGATTCTGCAGGGATCTGAAGGGCTTTCTGCCCCTACCCAGCTGGAGAAGGCGATCGCTGCCTGGTACCTGCTTGGCAGCCACTTCGTACCCATCAGGGTTCATGGAAGGCATGATGTGGATGCGCGTGTCATGGATGAGGCGGGTGATGCGCTCGTTGCCCCGGCGGTACTCCTCACACAGGAACTCGGAGAGCTGCAGCAGCAGCTCACGGCCCAGCACCTCGTTGCCATGCATGTTCCCGACATACTTGAACTCCGGCTCCACTGCAGAGAGCAGCAGAGTGACACCATCAGCTGGGGCTGGGAGAAGGGGGAAGAGCCAATTCCTACTGCAGGGAGCCTATGCAAGCTCGGAGAACCCCCAATAAATGGTGTGAAATAGCCATTTCCCTTGGCAAATGCAAGCCTCAGTAAGGGAGAGTGCCATAGTTCTAAGGGCTCCCCTGCGTTTTTTCCACACCATCCCTGGGAGCAGCTCATGCTCTCCGCCAGGTTGCTGCTCTGCTTCACGGCACACAACCTGCATTTGCAGGTGGGTTGGTCTGTAGTTGGGAAGAGGCAGCACAGAGACAGCAGGGAGCACTGGCAGGATTGCTACCACCCCGAGCCTTGTGACACTGGGGTCTCCCAGCTCTGTGGTAGGTGGCACTGGAGAGGACAGGCCCTTTCTCCCACCTCTGCCCTTTGTAGTTTGCTCTCAGTGCCTCTCACCAGCATGGCACATTCCTGGCCCTGCGTGCTTTAAGGAGCTTTTCACTACTCTGCAGGATAAAATCAATCCCTGGCTAGGGGTGAGCTGTGCTTTTTCAGTGGAAGGGCACAGTTGCCTCTGGCTGCTATCTGTCAGTCCTGGCCCCCATGCTGCTGGGAGGCATCAGCAGTTTCTCCTCTCCCTTCCCTTCACCTGCCTCCAAGGAAAAGTTTTAGGGGTTCCTGACCCTCAAGGGACAGAGGGTCTAGAGAAACCCCCCAGTGGCTGAGTTGACTAGGGATCAAAATGTTCCTTGGGCATCTTCCCTACGAGCAAAAAATGTCTCTTCCCATTGACTTTTCTAAAATGAGGTTTTGAACTACAAGGTTTAGAGACTGCAGGCAGATAGTGCACAGAGCAGGACTCGCTGCTCTGCTGAAGAAGAGGCAGCACACATGAAGGATTGGTTACGCTTTCCCACAGGGGCTTTCAAAGCCTTGCGGGAAAACAAAATGCCCTGTTGCAGGCTGGTCAGCAGAGACACCAGGGGAACTGGATTTAAAAGGGAGGCTGACTGTCACACAAAAGGATCAGGGAAAAACAAGGTGTCATTACAGATGTCAGCTTGCCAGAGCCTGAGGCTTCCATGGCACCACAAGGCTTCCAGCCACCAGCAGCAGCCAGACCCACAGCAGCAGCATCCGTCCCCGCTGCCACACACAGTGTCTGTCAGCATCCCCGGGGCAAAAGCACTGCAGCCCCACGTAAAGGACACCTGATGCTTCCAAAATCCCCCAGGCCTGTGCCATTTGGGATAGAAACGCCGCCTTTGGACATGCTAAAGACAGATTCTAAAACAAAAACAAACAAACCAACAAATTTTGGCAAAAGATTTTGCTTTCCCATATCTTCTGATCACTGTGCCTTAGGACAGGACACCACAGGTGGGCAGTGTGTTAAGACTTCAGAGACATGAGAACTGATTTAATTAGGTTATAAAAACTATAAAAATGTTCTGGGGATATGTGTAGCCTTTATTTAAAAAAATAAGGCCTCAGCAGGGATTCTCCTCCTCAGCTTTGTTGGAGCCTGTGGCAGGAGTCGTCAGTCCTTTCCAATGCTCGGATCCCTGATTATCCACAGGGCCACACAAGCCCTAATTACTGTTCCTAATCCCATTAACTCTAGGCTTGCTTTTCAGAGTTACTTTTTGTGGCCTTCACGGGAGCCCACAGATTCCCAAAGTCCTGATGCTGGAAGCACCAGCCCAAGGGTGGCCCATGCTACGAGTAGGGCCGCAGGTCCCTGCTGCCTGCCTGGGGCAGAGGAGATCCTGATGGCCTCCTGTGGCCCTTCCAGCAGGTCTCCTCTAGCTCTGCAGGGATAAGACCCATTGCTGCACTGCTGGTACCCTTTGCTCACTCCTTGCTTTGAATCAGCCCCCAATGTGCTGTGGAGGTGCCCAAGGCATCCTCAGCGCCGTGCAGGTTTCCCTGTACCAAATGAGGCTGACACCGAGGAGGTTGGGGTGGGCAGGCTCCCATCCTGCCTCCCAGCACCTGTGAAGGTGATGCTCTGGGTTCAGGAGGGCTGTTCTGCTGGAGGGGGTGCGCAGGTAGGGCTCCTGCTCACCCATACAGTGCTGCAAGCAGTTTTCCACGTAACCAGGCTGCCTGGACTTGTCATTCCCTGTGTTTAACCTCACTGGGGACTGAGCCAGGATATCAAAAGGCAAAAAGATCCTGCAACATGTAGGCAGAGCCCCGTCCACATCTGCAGCCCAAAGGCACAAGGCAGGGAAGGGAGGGAGCTCTGTGTGCGCTCCCAGATCCGAGAGCCAGCTTGTCCCCTCAGCCCCCAGAGCCAGCTGCTTATCCCCTCAGCCCCTTCGGAGACACCCGGCTGCCAGCAAGGTCTGGCTCAGCAGCCTCTCCATGCTGAACAGGCAGCAGCTTGTGGGCCACTGCTGCCAAAGCTCCACAGGGCCACGTGGCAGCATGGAGACACCTGAGACCCTCCTGTCACAGGGGCTGCACAGCCCATGGGGCCAGCAGGGCTGCGGGAGCCCAGTGCCCACTCTGCCAGGGTCCCATACTTGCTGTCCCCCTTGCCTTGGGGTCTGGAGATGGAAGGGCTGGAATCATCCCTCCTGCCCCCTTCCCAGCAGCAAAGGGTGGAGGGTGGGCTCAGCCCCTCCCTGCCTGGACCACGCTATGTTTTGGGAGAGAGAAGGCGACAGGGCAAGTGGGGTGCTGGGATGGGATTTGCCCAGGTCCTCACGTTAGCCTGGACTTGAAAAATCAGAGCTCCGTCCAAAGTACGCGCCGGGGCCACGCTGCAGCCCGCACAGGCACAGTGCACGCCTGGGGGTTTTACCTGCGTGTCCACGGGCTGGCCGCGGGGTCCCTGCCAGGGCTGGCACCTCCTGGCAGCCGGGCACGGCTGGGAGTCCCGCCTGCAAAGGGAGGGCACTCCGCCCCATGCCCCTGGGGTACTGCGTGGCAGGGGCGTGGGGTGGTGGGGGAGCGCAACGAGGAAGCCCGTCCTCTCGGAACGGGCATCCCCGTTCCCCGGGTCCGTCAGTCCGTCCCCCGCCATACTCACGGGGCTCGTGGATGCCGGGGAAGTCGCTGAACTCCAGCACGTAGAGGTGTCGCCCCTCGACGCTGCGGCCGATGCTGTAGATGCGGGTGACGTAGGGGCAGAGGCTCTGGACGCGGAACAGGGCCTGCACCATCTCCTCGTAGCGGTGGTGCAGAAAGGTGAGGGCGGCCGCCACCTCCAGCAGGAGCAGGGCTCCCAGGAGGGACCGCAGCCACCCGGCCATCCTCCCGCGCCGCCGGGCGCCCAGACCAGCGCCGCGCCCCCGGGA
>VZTM01016069.1:0-13474 GCA_013400555.1 Jacana jacana | reverse complement strand
TTCATGTCTTTCTTGTACTGAGGACGCCAGAGCTGGGTACAGTACTCCACATAGGATCTCATAGGAGCAGAATAGATAGGCCGAATCAGCTCCCTGGAACTGCTGGTCACCCTTCTTTTGATGCAGCCCAGGATACAGCTGGTTTTCTGGGCTGTAAGCATTGCCAGTTCATGCTCAGCTTTTCATTCACCAGTACCCCCAAGNATTCACCAGTACCCCCAAGTCCTCCCAGCAGGCCTGCTCTCAACTCATTCATCTCTCAGCATGTATTCATACTGGGGGTTTCCCCAACACAGGTGGAAGACCTTGCACTTGGCCTTATTGAACCTGATGAATTTCACATGGGCCCACTTCTTGAGCTTGTCCAAGTCACTCCAGATGGGATCCTGTCCCTCAGGTGTGCAAACCGCACCACTAGCTTAGTGGTGTCTGCAAATTTGCTGAGGGGGGACACTCAAATGAACCAAATGAACTGTCTGTCATTGATGAAGATATTCAACAGTACTAGTCCCAGTACAGACCCTTGAAGGACATCACTTGTCACTGGTGTCCATCTGGACATTTAGCCATTGATCACTACCCTCTGGATGAGACCACCCAACCAATTCCTTATCCAGCAAACAGTCCACCCATCAAATCCATATCTCCCCAATCTAGAAAGAAGGATTCTGTGAAGGACTGTGTCAAAGGCCAGATAGATGACATCCATAACTCTTTCCTTGTCCACTGATGTACTCTATCACAGAAGGCCACTAGGTGGATTAGGCAAGAATTGCCCTTGGTGAAGCCATGCTGGCTGTCTTGAATCACTCCCCTGCCTCATTCCTCCATGTGCCTGAGCATAGGTGTTCCATGATCTTCCCAGGCACAGAGGTGACATGACTGCAGCTGCCAGGGTCCTCCTTTCTACCCTTTTTAAAAATAGTTGCAATATTTCCCTTTCTTCAGTCACTGGGGACTTCACCTGACTGAATCCTTGTGTGACTTGTCACAAGTTTCTCTTTGGGTTTAAATTTGATACCCTGATTAAGCAGAATTCCCAGTTTTGCATGTCTCAAATGAGTATTTTATGTTATATTATTATTATTGCTGCCAAAAAGCACTAATAATAGTATAAGATTCTTCAAACTATCTTTTTGCTGTAAATTAGAAAGGGGGAAGGAAAAACTTCCTTAAAAAAACCCAAACAACAAAACATATTGTTTTTGTCTTCCCATTCTGTAGGTTTGACTTTTGAAAATCCTCCATATGACAAAATTACACTATTAGAAATATTTAGAGACAACTATTTCTTCTAGGAAGACTTTTGCAAGAAGCTTTTTCCATTTTAAATTAACATGAACAGTGTATGTGTCAGAAAGGGATTATGCTTAACCAGCCATTGCACAAAACTATTTCTCTGCTCAACTATAGCTATGAAATAGAAGTTAACTTTTGAAATATCGCAATCAATGCAAAAAAGGTAAAACACGAAGTGGAGGGTAAGCCCCTGCAGACATGCTCCAGGGTTAGGTGCATTATGAACCTAGAAAAAAACCAAAACCATCTATTGTTTCTCGTGAATTCTTAGTGCAATTCTATCAGCTCTAAGACTTTCTCCAGATGCGGCTCCATCTTTTTATCTGTTTTTTGTTTGTTTGATTGGTTTTGTTTTGTTTTGTTTTGTTTTAATGTTAAAGATATCAGCTACTAAGTTCTATGTTGAATGTGGCAGCTAATCAGAAATGCCTGAGAATACAACCTAAATTAAGACATAGTGCACTGTGGGGCAAAGATGTCTGGTTTTACTGCCCTTCCAACTATAGGTTTTATATATTTGCAAAACTAGCTTACAACTGCAGCAGTATGGAACTCATTGTAATAAAATCTTCAGGGCTTACAAAATGTCATAAAAAGCTCCTGGATTATTTCTAGAAATAACCATGAATTATTTATAAAGCAACTTTCAGAATTTGGTTCTCTGTCCTCCTTCCGGTTATATTATAAGTCTCAGGGTCATCAATTTCAGTTTATTTTAACTTATGACTGATAATCTTTCATGTTTGCACTAGAGAGTAATAAACTTTGGGCATCATGTCAAATGAAAGCAAGCCAACCATTTATGGCATACATGCAAGATATGCTTATTAATTAAACATAGGCATTTAAAAAGAGGAAAATGTTAAGTGTATGCAGCTTCAAGGCAGCTTAAAATTTATGAGAGCTTTACTAAATGATTTATTTCTGTTTCATCTGATAATTGAAGTTGAATAAACAATTTGCAATGAATCATTTTTTTCCTAACAAATCATCCTCCTCTTCCACATCTATATGTGGGTTTCTGTGTTGGGTTGACCTCAGATGGATGCCAGGTACCCACCAAGCCATTCTATCACTCCTCTTCCTCAACTGGACAATGGAGAGAAAACATGACAAAAGACTCATGGGTCAAAATAGGACAGGAAGATCACTCAGCAATTACTGTCATGGGCAAAATAAATGCAGCTTGGGAAAATTAATTTAATTTATTGCCAATCAAATCAGAGTAGAATAATGAGAAATAAAAACTAAATCTTTAAGCACCTTCCCCCGACTCTTCCCTTTTTCCTATGCTCAACTTTAGTCCCAGTTTCTCTACCTTCTGCCCATGAGCAGCACAGGAGAATGGGGAATGGGGAGTGTGGTCACGGGGAGCGTGAGTTCAGCTCATTGCTTCTGCTGCCACTTCCTCTTTATGCTCTTCCCCTGCTCCAGCATGGAATCCCTCCAATGGGATAAAGTCCTTCATGAACTGCTCCATCATAAGTCTTTCTGTCAGCTGCCAACATGCTCCAGCACAGGTCCTTTCCATGCGGTATAGTCCTTTAGGAATAGACTGCTCCAACATGAGACCTCCACAGTTTCATATCTCCTGCCAGAAAGCCTGCTCCAGTGAGAGGTCACAGGTCTTTTCACCAGCTGTGGATGCCTTTGGAGCATATCCACCTTCTCTGGCATATGATCCTTCACAGGCTACAGGTGGATATCTGATTCGACCGTGGATCTCCATGAGCTGTAGGCGCACAACCTACATCACCATGGTCTTGACCATGGACTGCAGGGGAACATCTCTGATGCCTAGAGCACCTCCTCCTTCTGCTTCTTCATTGACCTTGGTGTCTGCAGGGTGGTTTCTCTTGCATATTCTCACTCATCTCTCTTTCAGCTGCTGCTGAGCAGCAATATTTACCCTTTCTTATATCACACAGGGGCTACTACTATTACTAATTGGTTCAGCTTTTTGCTTAAGAAATATTAGTTTTAAATGTCATGAATAGTGAAATTTTTGGTACTTTAGTTAAAAAAAAAAAAAAAAGAGAATGCATTTAATTTATAAATCCAATTACCAGTGATGTTAGTTGCATTTAAAATAACATTCATTTCTTCAGTTATTTCAGTGTAACTTTGCATGTACATACTATTTCAAATCAAAAGTCATTACTATGACTTATTTTATTAATATGAAGCGTGGGACAATCAGTGCCAAAAGTTCTGTAACACACTAAGGTTACCTTAGTATATTAACAAGTTTCCTCCTGAAATGAGAGAACTAAATACGATATAAAGTGGGCAATGGACTCCTCCAGAAAACTCAGGTCAACTTGAGTATTCAATTCCTAAGAAAAAAAATTTAAAAATTGACTTTCATGAGACAGTAGAACTTCTTTCTTCTACTCGCTTAAATTAGTTTTTTCATTTGGAAACTTCTTGATAACCAAAAAAATTGCCAGGAACACTATTCCAAGCTTAATATCCTATTCATGCATTCACTAAAAGAGTTAACTATCTTAGTGCTAAATGATGACATTTGTTAGAACCGCACATTCAGACTACAGTTTGTCATGGAACATTTCAAATAGTGTTAAACCACAATGTCCTTTCATTCTCATACATAAAAAGGGTTCTCTAGTGATAAAAATCAAGTAGTACATGTACATAGTATGTATTCCACAGATCTGCATTAAAGTATTGATCCATTTCCATTATAAAAAACAGGTAGAAATATGTCCTACACTTCATATGGAGAAACAAAGACTATAATCATGAACAAATTTGTATTTTACTTTTATATCCCTCCTGAGAAGTACAACCTGTTTTAATCCTTCCACATTGATTAATTACTATAACATACTACATCAAGTATGACCAGAAAATTCTTACAATTTGATAGTGCGGGTTTTTTTTAAATTTGTTTCCCTTTCATCCCCAAATATTTCAATTAAAAAAAAATTTGCTATTTATAAGAAAACAAAGTGAGAAGTCTACACCATTTTGAAGTTTGTATAAAGCTGGATCTGTCAACCTTACTCAACACTATTTGATACCCACTGCAACTATGGAATCTGAAATCCACAAATTGACTCTGTAATTTTGTAACACCCTGTAACTACTCTAGACTATGTCATCAATGACTGCAGATCAGCTTTCCAAAACATTTGTTGTTTTTTTTAAATCCTGGCAGGGACGTGGGAATTTGTTTGAAGTAGAGCAGCTTAGGCTTTAGAGGGGTTTTCTGAAATCTGCATATTCAATCACTAGTTCTTCACTCTCTGATATACTGCCAAAATTTCTCTAAGACATCACTAAAAAATTCTAATGACACTGTCAACCTGTTGCATATAACTGACAGTTTTAACCTTTATGTTTTGAGAAACATTCAATAGTTTTTCCCATGCCACTTCCCAATAATACCTATTTTTGTGCTTCTGGATGATGTGTTTCAGGCAGCCTCCCTCATGCCATGTTATTCAAAGCTGCAATATAACCCACAGTTAAATAGAGAATTATATGACATAGATTTCACCATCTGGCACAGGAGCTTGATCTTTTTTAGATGTTCTAAAATTATTTGTCAACGAAGAATATTTCATTAGATAGTTGTTATGCGGTCGTGATACACTTCATTATATGAAAGTATATAAAAATAGCACTAAAATTCAGGCTACACATAGTTTAGACACATCTGTGCTATTAGGTAGAAAGACATTTGCAATGATTACAATATATCTAATGTATGTGGCAATTTAGTCCTGTAAAAGCTACGGCCATATTTGAATAGCAATGTGCTAAAGTCTGTGAGTCCAATCTAGAAAGAAAGTTTACAAAAGTACAGCACAACATCATATTCAAAATAACAGTAAGCATATTGATTTCAGGTAGGAGATGATCCAGACATTATTTTGTACAATACCATTAATACATAACAGCACTTCACTAACTCAGAATTTTTTCTACCATACTTTATTGCGTAGACACGTCTTCTGATGTCACTCAGTCAACAGGAAGAAATAAAAAGATAATACGGTCTGAAATGCTTGTTAAGGTGAGGTCTTTGGGTCACACAAATAAAATAACCCATTGGATTTCAACAGAGCTGTATCAATTGAGTTCTGTCATTCACTGACTGAAAAGGCATATTTGAGATTTTAATTTGTGTTACCATAAACAAGGGATGTTTTGCATAGGAATCCAAAATTAGAAACAGGTAATCAATGTTTTTTATTATCATTATGTGCTTTAGTGCAGTATATTTTGGAGAATCACAGACTTTGAGTGTGGAATATGATAAATTGATGAAAAGTATTTTTGTGTGGTTTTGATGGTTTAAAATAGAATCCTGTACAAGAAAAACAAAGACCTCTATCAGAAACCTCAGTGATTGTTCCTCTCCTCTTATAGATACCTTAATTTTTTTGAAATCTGGCTGTCAGTTCTTGAAAACTCTGATAATACCTCTGCACCTCTCACAGACAAACTGCGACAAACATTTTTGAAAGTAGACTTTTTAAAAAGTACACCCAGTTCTATTCTCTTAATTCATGAGAACTTATTTAAACTTCACAAGGAAGAGGGTCAACAGATTAATCAAGTACCCTGCTGCTCCATTTTCTTGACACTTCCAGACTGGTAGTTCTTCTTAGTAATTATACATCAGTGACTCCTACTTCTGAGTAATCAGAGAGGAGGCTGAAGCAAAATAATAAAAAAAAGGAACTGTATAATGGAGGAAGGAGGGTAAGCTTCAGGCAAAAAGGCTTGAGTGGGAAGTTGCTTTTGTTCCAGGAACATGGCATTCTGATGAGCCATTGGTGCTTGAACAGCTCATGACTGATTGTGCACACAAGAAGCCAAGTCATTTGAACTATGAGTTGGCCATCTAGGAAGAAAATCTGAAGGCAGACACGCTCGGCTTCTGGACTGCAGTGCAAGGGCTCCTTCAGCTCACCAAGTACATACACTGTAAACAGATGGTACTGAATGCAAACACGTGAGGGATTCTTATTACCACCTCTAACTTAGGCAATTTCTGCAGCTGGCAGATGGATCAGTATATTTCACCTGCACCCAAGATTGTGGAGACAAGAATACAGTAACTGAATACATAAAATCAATTCTCACTGCAATTGTTAAATTATTAGGACAATTACCCACACTGTCATCTCTGTGTCAAATTACATGCTAAGTAAGTAGCCAGGAAAAGGGAAGGCAGAAGTCCTTCAATTTTATCATTCCTCTACCAGCATGCATATTTCATTTCTACTAAATAATTTACAGAATACTTTCTGCTTGTCTACAGAAAGCTCAAGATATTTTTATGTATCATTAACAAATCTGATGACCTATATCCACATGTGATGAGGAAGTCCCATGGGCTCAGTTAAAACTCATATCATTACCTACTTTAAGTCTACAAGGTACTTGAACTCAATCTGTTATGCTATTGAGTTTTTACCATCAGGCATTTGACATGCTTAAATGTATAAACGTAATCAGCTAAATGCCTCTTATTTTTTGACAGTTGTTCTCTGACAGGACATAAATAGCATTTGCTGAACCAGAGAAACTACGGTTACATGTCATAACTACAGTTACAAAGTCTGTGCTTTAAATAAAACAGAGTAAGTATGGTTTCAGCAACACCAGTTTAATGCAGATTAATTGTCTTTCTACAATCTGGAACCTTTAAAAAGAAAGTTCTCAATGTCCATGCTGAGGTAATTAAGATGAGTACAAGTTTCAGCATGTGGTCCTCAATCCAGATTATGTTTCAAACTGTATGTTTTTTGCTAATGGACTTTTCAAAATCCATTTGACACAGGAAAAACAAAAAACAAAACAAAACAAAACCAAAAAAAAAAACCACAACAAAAAACAAAACTCCAAAACCATTATGCAGGAACCTGAAACCTGAAATCCTTCTAGCATAATGCCTTATGAACCTAATGAAAATGTCCGAGGGAAAAAATGCAGTGGTGAACCTTTTTAGCTACATACAGCAGAAAACAAAAATAACTCCTTTGAAGGATCTTAATTTTATCCACAAATTTAACATTCATAGCATGTCTAGGTTCTATTGATAAAATTAATCTCCATTGGGCTGGAGGGTGGGGTGTGGGGCAGGCACAGGTAATGTAATAGCCTACCTTGATTTTTGTAAACAAGCCACACTTTGTTCAGAGCATGTTTTCCTTGGCTGAAACATGGCTTTGCCTAGTAACTAGTATTATTAGACTATATTTCTTTTCTCACTTTCAAATATTTTATATAGCTTACCACAAGTTTTAGGACCCCAGAGGGACCTAAAACTTCTAAGAGCTTTTGCAGAAATAGATGCCTCAAACCAAACAGTACCTCAACAGGTAAGTTATATGAAGTTGGTTTCTCTCAAAGAGAAGGTCATCTTTCAAGGTGAGCCAATATTTTAGAAAACTGTTATGAGTTCATCATCAAACTCAAATTCATAAACTCTCTAACTTCTCTGTAAAACTGGGATAAAAATCCTCTTATTTTTGATCTGGGACCAGCAAATATTTTTCTTTATATTTATTTCATCGTTTACCATTTTGCAAAAACATGTCCTTTTTTCTGCTTTCCTAATATACCTCAAATGGATACAATTGCTTTCATTGCGTAAGTTTCAAAAGCACTTCACTATCACTGTACATCCTTGCTTTCTCTCACCACCATTGAAAAGGTCAGAATTTTTCTGGGATAATATCAGTCAACTAATGCTTTAGGAGCTTAAAAGGAAAAACAAATTATTTTTTCTTGATGAGTTTTCTTCCTCCTGAGGAAGAAATTAAGTTGAAATATTTAGGGAGGAGACTTATTCCGTCTTTTTCACAGTGACATAAGGGTACAAATAATAAGTGACCTATTCTGCCTTAAATGCAAGCACGGGAGAATCTGAACTAGAAGGTGGCATTGAAGAACAATTCTTTCCCGCACAAGAGGTCAAAGAGACTGCATGCTTAAAACAGATCCATGCAAGAAAAACCCTCAGCTGATCCTCCTGTGAAGAAATCATCATTTTCACTGTATATACAGGCAATCAGCTGAAACACAGGAAGTGACTGGCTTTTTTCCTCTGGCAAAGCAATCATGTCACATAAGAGCAATGGTTTTATTCCTCTAAAATAAAAGAGGAGTCAGTCTTGCTCAAGTAATCATGAAATGCTTTATTTAACCCACTCTATTTTGATGAAAGCTGTTACCGTTTTCCAAATGTAGACTTCATAGTAAGTCAAAGAAAGTCCACACATCTAAGATAACGCATTTGCAAAGATGAGAGTAATGTCATCCATCCGTTTAAAAAATATGTTTGAAATTAATGTCTTCATACATATCACATTTAGTACATATTAGTTAACAACATTTAATTTTTGTAATCATTTCGTGGAAAGTTGAATTTAAGAAAAAATATTTATCCTGAACAAAAGAAATAAATTATAAGATGGTATTTCTCTCCTTCAGAGTAGTATAACCTACCCTTCAATCAACATTATAGATTTTTTTTAAATGTCCTGAATAATTCCAAGGAAAATCATGTTTTGTAAGATTTCAGTAATGTACAGGAAAATACAGAAAGGTAAAGCAAGGGAGACCCCTTGTGGCTTGATTCTCGTCTAATAAAGACGCCATTCAGAGGTTCTACTATTGATTACAATATAACATGGAAATAATTATATTTTCTATAAGCAATCATGATTAATAGTACTAAACCAATCCTAAATTCTTCATAAAATCGATATATAGATTTTTTTTCATAAATCACTTTATCTTGTTTTTTCTCATGGAGCGTAGTAGAAATGGGCACTTCTCATCAGTCTTTAAAAACAAGAGTGCTATCTCTCAGATAATTCATGGTCTAAAAATTCTCATGATGTTGTTACCTGAAGATTAAACACATCATTCCACTTCCAGGTTATTTTGAATATAAAAATAGTCATGGTTTTGGTGGATTTTTAAATTGAGGCAGTATTCTCAAGGCTGTAAGTGAGAATAGTGCTTGTTAAAAATATACAGTTAAACTTTTTACCTTTTCTAGACAAAATTATGTTTTTAATTTTACTTAGATAACATAATAAGCATGGTCATTGACAAAACTTTTCTTCATTAAGTATTTCTTTAAAAAAAAGAAAAAGAAAATAATTTATAATTTGCCTGACAACTTGTCTGCTAAAGCAGATTCTCTATCAAAATTGAAAATTGCTTTTGCAATTTTTTTTTTAATATAATTGAAGAGAGTTTGCTTTAGAGAACCAGATAACCCATAAGCATTTAGATAACCTTAGGCAGAAAGCAAGACCTCTGGAAGAGAATGAAGCAAAAGAGAAAGCAAAAAGATTAGAAAAAGATTGTCAGGCCCTCAAGACAGGCCCTCAAGATGAATTCGTAAGCAATGCCAAAAGGGTATTCATGACTTCACAAGATGAGGAAATATCTTATAGACAAAGGAATAACTATCATCCTATCTCAGTTAAGAGAAAAGTTACAAAAGCCTGGTTGCAGTGAGAGATAAATGCCTTAGCAGTGCTAGTTAAAGTTATAGCCGCTCTATATTTCTGAGCAATGTCATCTCCTTGGAGGGAATAGGAACACCAGAGGAATAAACCACTCTGCTCTTAGCTAAAATGATCAGTCTCCACATGTCTTTCCTCTGTGTATTCACTGTAATTAATTCAATACAAACACAAGAACAGCAAGTCATAGGTGAGATAGACTTTTTACAAAGCATAGATCTCTTCTGACCGAAGTGCTAGTCACTGTATAAACATCCCCCTCAAGCCAACTTGAAGAATTTGGGGTGTTTTCAAAAGTAAAACACTTTAATAATTCATTGCAACTAGTAAAACAAAACACCACAACTCGGTTACTATGGCAATTGTGTTAACTCATTGAGACTTTCTTTGCTTTATGTAAGTATCCTGATAAAAAACTTGGCAGTTGTTGCCACTTGAGGACTAATGTACTTACATTGTACCTACAATGATGTTATAACTCAGTTACAATGGGAATTGAATGGCTTGGACTGTAAGGTTAGATGGAATTGCAAAGATTATCTGCTGGATTAATATATGAACTCAGTTACTACACTGTGAGAACCGGGCCTTTTCTTCAAGACTGTCTCTATGAGACTTCTCTTCCTTCATTATTAATGCCAAGGAGCTACTCTGGTGTGATGCCTCAGCTCCCATAAGCAGCCTGGCTGAGCCCAGCCATGGGCCTGTGGCACAAGGCCGGGGGTGAATCTGCAATTCTTGCAATGCTCAGAGCCTTGTTACAGGCAGCCAGGAGCACACCACACATATGGGCCAGGAATTTATCACTAGCCAATTAATATTTTATCTGTGTAACAGTCCATATTACCTAATTCTTATGGAAAGGCCCATTAATCACCTACTTAAGTCTGTTAGAAAGAAAACCCTTCTTAGATTCTACTCATTTTTTCTGTGTTACATTCCCTGTCCAGTCTGGGCTTTTTCTGTTGACCATTTCAGCTCTCCTCAGGAAGGTTGGGGTCTGGAAGACCTAGTCATGTCACTGGTGTTCTGTGGTGCCTGCTGGGATGAGTGGGGCACCCCTAGCAGGTATGGCCCCCTTGACCAGAGAGAGGATGTTTCTTTTCTCTCCCAGCCTTCTAGAGGCTCCTTGGGGGGATAGAGGCAGGTATCCCTCCACACCATGACACAAAGGTTAGTTCCTCCCCTGGCTTGTCTGCTGGCAAGAGATAATTAGTCTGCCCTCCTTAAACTTCAGACTTTTTATGGATTAGTATCCGTATCTTTCACCGAAAATGTCATGCCTTGCTTGTTTTCATGTGACTCATTTGGTTAGGACTATAATTGCATTTATATCTGCATGTATGTACTTAATCCCCAATAACTCCTATGAAGAGTAAAATCTAGATAAACATTATATGGTTTCTAGTACCCTCCCAGTCTCAAACTGTTTTCAGCTCCCAAATACCATCCCTCCAGGGACTGAGGGTCATCTTCAGCCAGTTAAAGCTTTTTTACAGCAACCAACATTTGATTAGTCCTTAAATACTTGTCCAGATTTCTTGAATCTCACAAACTTGAATCTGTAATACCACTTGGCAGAGTTCCATGGGCTACAGGCACACACTACCCTTCAACATTTCTCTAGTTCTTCTTCTGGAAAAGAAAAATTATCATTTATCCACCCGCTTCATGCTACTCATTTCATAGAATTTTGTCATACGCTTCCAAAACTCTTTAAAAAGTTAAAAAGGTTTTAAAATCCTAACTTTCTAGGTATTTAGAAACTGTTATATGTGTAAGTCATGCCACAGCAATCCTACTAGATGACTTGCTATATCTCAGTATGCCTGAACACTTATAAAATTCTGCTCAAAATGTGTAGAATGATGAAAATCAAAAACATATCTCACTAACAGTTTAGACTACCGTAAGCTATTATATTGAAATGGGTTTACATCAGTCTGACTGAATTTACAATGTGGCCAAATGGTTGCTAGGATCAGAAAAACAGCTCTTTCCAGGAGAATACTGATAGATGCTATTTCTGAGCTTTCTTTTACTGTGTAGGCATGTTGGCTCCATATATAATTTATAAATCACATTGATTTGAAAATGAAATCAAATCATGACCACTAGGCTCTGCCATGCCTTAGTTCTCAGTGTTTCCTGCTCTTCCAGTTTACTGTGCTGTCTTTCAGACTTCATGAAGTGAATGAAAAGGACTAATTTTATGTGCTTAATCATATGAAACAGAACTAACACTAACCACTCCATAGACATGTTCAAGCATAAGCATAATCATAAGTAAAATAAAATAGCCTATGTATTCCTGTATTTTGTAGTCAATATTTCTTCATCCTAGCTATGCTTGTCTTTAATAAGGAATAAACTCAATATTTTATGGAAAAACAACTCTGTACACTCTGCATGAAAAGGAGATATCACCCTGAATTTTTTGTGCACAAAGTATAATTCCAAAAAGAGCAAAACACCGTTTTACTGCATAATGTCTCTTAATTTTTTTACTGAGAAAACTGAAGAATTGCACTGTAGAAGCACAATGTTACAGACCAACGAAACTAATTATTGTTAGCAGCCTAAAAATTCTGTTGACTCTGGTGCCATTATAAAATATAACTGATACTATTGTTTTGGGGAGTAAGCATTGTTTCCTTTTTTGAATTTGGTCTGGCCAGATATTTAGTTCTACATAATGCCAATGCTAAGTCAAGGCTCTAAATTTAATATAACTTCCTTGCAAGAGTTTTAAGGGCTTTGTAGTCAGCATGTAACTCTCCCTAGGGCATCATGTGTCTAGAATCTTTTTTGCTCATATGGCCCTTTGTATGGCCTTTCTACAGCCCAAATTAAGAATGACCTTATATGACCATTCCTTGTTTCTTGAAAGTATAATGTCCCAAGTACCACATTTTAAAGCTCCATGCACATTACCAGTGCAAGTGTCATTAACCTTTCTTTCCCATTTCTTTCCCAGTAAGTTTTTTGCTTTTTTTTTTTTTCTGTTCACTGCTTTTAAGCTTTTAATACCATGCCAAAATACATAATTTGCAGTAACAGACTTTAGTAATTGCCACAAAAATTCCACATTACTTAGCTAATTGCACACCGTGGTAAACCATCTAAAAAACATCCATTTCTGTATTACATATGTAGCTAAAACAATTTTTAAAAATCTATTTCAAGGAAATAATATATAGAGATAATACTATTGTTTCTTTTCCTTAATGCATTTCATAATCATAGTAAAATCTGAAAAATATACAAATATACAAGAATATACAAACTGTTAAAATGCATCTGTCACTTAAAATGTTTAGAATCAAGTATATCAAGTACATATTTAAAATCAAGTATAGAACATCTCCAATGATTTTTTTAACAGAAAGAACATAGTTCTGGCTTTTTTAAGAAGTCACCAATTAATCATTGATAATATTTTCACTCTCCTCTTTTTTGTTAAGGAAAGCAGTGTTTACTGCCCAAGACATTTGATCTTTATACACTGTGTCCTGCCCTATGTATACAAAACAACAGAAAATAAATCATTAGCTGAAGAAATCTTCAGTGGCTGAATGAATTGATGGATGGTCAAGTCCACAGAAAACCTGTTGGATCCCCCTGTGCAATGAATGTGATCAATAGTGTAATGT
>VZTM01016068.1:34555-58525 GCA_013400555.1 Jacana jacana | reverse complement strand
CAGTGCCCTGGAATTGCTTTTCTTACTTTCCTATTTGACTCCTGACAGTAAATCCTTTCCATCTGCTTTTTGCTCTCCTTTGTTATCTTGACTGAAAGAGACTACATTAACAACAGGCTTTTCATCCTCTCCTGTATCTGCTAGCCCTTTCTTTAAACCATTTTTCATCTCCCTGTTTCACTTGCCCTTCCTCTCAAACGGCTTCCAGATTGAGGAGCCCTTCTTTCATTTTAGTTGTGACACACTTTTCTGTAAATGAAGCTAAAATTTTACTTGATTCTAGGTCCTGTTTCACAGGTCTTCAACTTTGGGTGTGGTGACTACTTTTCGAAATGAAATTCTGAAATCAAATTACTGAAAAAGAAAACTTGCTAAAAGATACAAAAGCCAATGAAAATTCAGATGAATGCCAATCAACTTGATCTAATTACAAGCCTGTGAAGCCAATTTTGTTTTAAAAAAAATAAAAATTTAGTCTAAGAAAGAGGAGTCCAACATCAAAGGTGAACTGTGTTGTGCCTTGCTTCTTTTTGTTGTTGTTGCTTTAAAAAAAAATAAAATGCATAAATAGCTACTGCCTCCACCCTGCAATGCAGGCAGAATTCTAATGTTTCAGGACTGTGATTGCAGTTCCGATGACAAATAATTTGAATTATCTTTCAGAGGTTGCAAGGCACCAAACACTCCTCGAAATTTTGTGTTACTGAAAAGTAATAAAATAGAGAGGAAATTGGGCTGACACAATTCCGGAACTGCAGAAATGCAGATTCTTTCAATAAGAGCAGCTGACAGACCTATGCTCTTATCAGTCTTTGACAGGTGCCTTTAGGTTTACTTGGGTTATTGCTCCCAGACCCATTAACTTCTACGGAGCCCAGATTTTGCCTCTTACAGTCAAGATGATGCAAGGATCCTTGAGGCAAGTAAATAAAGAGAAATTTCCAGAAAGTACATAATTTCTCACATCTCTGACCTTCCTGCCACCTCAAAAAATCTCCTCACAGAGAAAAATTTAAAAAAATGTGTGTTATTTCCTAAGCATAAGGAAGCAGACCATGCATGCCAGGATGGCATCAAACCTGTAGTGAAATGTCCTTCTCCTATTGTTTCCTCTGCAGGCCGCTTCTTTTCCAGGGCTCCCAGACACCCACCTTAGGTAACTGTGAACTGGGAAAGATATGCATTAAGGGCAATTTGACTACAGAAAGTAACAACAGGTAGCACCATAGGGTTTATTATTTTTTGACCTCCTATCTTCCTGACCTCAAAAAGTGTGGTTTTCAGCTGCCAGCTGTGCAAGTATCTCTTCCTGGATCATCTCTATTATGAAAAATCTCCAAAGATGAAAAATAACTCTTTGTCATATCTCTGCACCATTGGACTTCAGATTATATTCTTGAGTTGTACCTCAGTATTGCCCATTGCCTTCAATTGGACCATTACAGTAACGTACTGGAAGATGGTAAAGTACTCCATAGATGCTGCACCAGCACTCAGAAATGAGACACCAAGGCTTTTTCTCTCCAGAGCTCTGAATATATAGCACTACAGGGAGCCAAGATTTAAAGTGGGAAGCTTGTAAAAGAATTGAAAAGAACTTCAGGTATGCAGCTAAAGTCTTCAGTTCCTACTAGTTTTGAGGCTGACTTCCTCATTTTAATATTTAATGCATATTTTTCATTTCTTGCATGGTATCTCAAAGTACAGTGCAGTTGCTTTGGCCCCTAGGAAGAAAAGTACTTTGCCCAAAAGAAATTGAGGGAAACTATATGCAGGTTATTACCTCAAGACTTTGAGAGAGTCACAGTGCATGTCCCAGTGTGTCATTTCTTTTCATGAGTTCCTTGAATAGATGGAATATTGATACTGCATCATCCAGACATGTGACATTCTCGCAACAGCCCACCAATACTGATAGACAGTGCAACACCATAGTCTTGCTTCATGATGCTGATCTGTGGGACCTGGTTTTATCAACCCAAGTTGACAGTGAAAGCGAGACCCCACAGCACAGCAAAATTAGAAGTGTATCCTAAGATTCACACTAGACTTAGTAGGGTACTCTATCCTATCTTGCTTGCTATGGTGTCTCACATACATACTTTATTACCTATTGAGTGTAATGGGCTGTTAGCTAAGTAGAACAGTGCTACTAATGGGTTCGGTTACAATATAATGCTTCGTTAACAGAGCTCTCAAAGAAATCAACAACTTCAAAACTCCCATAATCAATGCAATTTAATCTGATATATGCTCTGTCAAATTGCATTTCAAAAGGCTTTTATAATGCCAGAATTCAGTTATCTAGTAACAGCATTAGCAATGTTAATTTTCCAATCAGAACGCAAAATCATTAATTATCCATGCCTTCCTTAAGTAAAAGCTGCAGTTCCTAATCAGTAACCCTACAGATCCTTTGATGTTTGTGACTAAAAAGGGTATGTACTTCTCTGGAAATACCTGTGAGGTTTTCGTTAGTGCTATCATGTGCACTGAACGCATAATTGCTCCAACAGGTCTGAGCCTCTCTGGTCTTTACATCTCGTGTCATCACCTGCATGAAGCTGATGCTCAATACCACGAGCAGCACTCTGCTGGTGGTCCTTACTTCCAGGAAACATCACTTGGGGGTCAGCCTCACCAGTCCAAAAATGTTGATCTGCCATCATGTCTAGCCTGTTCTTATGTTAGCACAGTCTGAACATGAGGAGCCTATAATCATAAGGGGACTGGAGACATCCCCCGAAATAAGAATGGTATTTTTTCCTCAGGCAAAGCCTCCATCTATCTCCAGTGGTGGTCAGAAGTAAATATTTCCCCTGAATAATATCTCAGCACTCAACTATTTACTGGGTGCTTCAGATGGTCCTGTGTCTTTCAGATGGTTTGGCCTCATGGATCTCTTCCACCAGCTCACAGGTGATCTGTATTTGAACCCATGCAAAATTTTGCATCCTCAGCTTTCTGGAGAAGAGTTCCATTGGTCCATCATGCTAAAACTACATCCATTTATTTGTTTTGAAGGTGTTGTATATAAACACTGTTGGGGAAATGCAGTAAAAATATATTAAATTAGTTAACACCATTATTTCTAAAACTCTGAAAGTTCATTCCTCTCTCTGGAAACAATTGTTCTCATACTTTTAATTGTTATTAAAAAATCCGCATGTATATAAAATTTCCTTAAAAAACAGCCCAAAAACAAAGAGAGGACTTGGTTTCAGATTTTTTTCCAGACAATGATTAATATTTGAGAAATTTGCACTACATATTTAATAGATTATTAAAACAAATATTAAAACAGAATAGTAAAACAATAGCTCAGCAGCTGTTCTTACCCTTTACAACCAGGGAATTAATTTTGCTCAGAAAAAATGTACTCTAGGCTCCAGGAATATACCATCTTAAACTTGATGACAAACCATCAAGCAATTCTACACCACACACTAAAATTAAATGACAGCTTTAATGCTGCAAGGGAAAATGAAACATATTGCTATGGCCATAAACTTGTTCACGACAACAGTATAAGACAAAACCAAGGAAATATGCATAAATTCCTATTTATTTTTTTACTAGTAATAGTTTGTCATGTAATAGTTTATTTCCTCTTTTTAAAAAATCCTATTTTTCAGACTGAGCATTTCCAGACAATAAAGACAACCATAAAACACAACCATCATGAAGTTTCTTACACCTTTATCTAAATATGTAAATGTATCTCAAATTATGCTCCAATTGTCAAGAAGCTAGTCAGGGAATTTAGTTCTTTCCAATCCTGCTGGTAAGTGCCTCCTTGGCCTCAAGCAAATATTTTACTTTACCCATTTGTAAAGTATTTGTTCTTCCACCTGAAGAATGCTGAAATGCTTTGAATACATTGTTCAGTTAAGAATTTAGAAGTATGCTTAACTTTACACATACACATAATTGCAATGACTTTGACTTAAAAAAGGTTTTTGTGAAAAAGCATGAAAACAAATTCTCTCTGAGATGAGACTTGAAGAACAATACTATCTGGACCCTGGTTTTCAAGCTGAATTTCTAAATGCACATCAGATAGATCACATAATAA
Source organism: Jacana jacana (assembly GCA_013400555.1). Taxonomy (NCBI): domain Eukaryota; kingdom Metazoa; phylum Chordata; class Aves; order Charadriiformes; family Jacanidae; genus Jacana; species Jacana jacana. Next base: position 54,450 of record VZTM01016068.1, on the reverse strand, counting down.
TGATTATTTTCACTTGTAGCTTGGCTGTCCAGTACACTTACTTTTCATTGATGGGGATAATTTCTGAAGTACAAATGTGTCGCCTTATTGGCAGTGAATATTTTACACCATTGATTTCCTGGTCTTCAATTTTTTGTGTATTTTCAGTTTTTAAAATACCAGATTGTTGCTGATGAGAAACTCTAGATAAAATGAGATTTCTGTCTTTGGCACACAGAGGATGAAACTGTTGGAAACTGGACCTTGAGGCATTTTGCCACACGTATGTACCTAGGTAATGCTATTGCACACACAGCATATGTAGCTGGGCATTGAATCTTTCTGAAGTTTCCAGATGTCCTAGAAACTATTCAAGAAGGGTGTTTCAGCTGCTTCTATTCATTTTACAAACTGAAATGGAAACAGAAGTTGATGGTTAAAATCACTTCATGGAATTACTTATTCTGTAATTGGGTGAACCGGTATATATGCTCCAGCAGAAACTCTTCTGACTTTTTTTCCAGACCAAATAAACTGCCTTTAATGTACGGTGACTCAATCAGGAGAAAAATCGAGGCCTGTGTTTTAGAAAAGTGAGCAACACCATCACCCATTAGCTTTCTGACTGCTGGAGCAGTGGGTTTCCTCAAGCACACCCCTGTGTGAAATCAGGCCCCAAATGCCTGATCGTTAGAAAACAGCCCAGGCCACTTCTGTTCTCTGCGGCAGCAGCAATGGGGAGCTCTCTTCATCGTCACTGGCTGCTGAACTTTTCCTTGTATAACGAATTAAGAGACCTTTCCTTTCACCCCCACCTGCACAGACCGCCTGCGATGGAGAAGACCAGCCTTGCTCTGGATATCTGCTCAGCTCAGGTCTCCTGACCCGTTACAGCAGATGGAAAGCAAACGCATCTGAGAAGCAGCTGAAGTAATCTTTTCATATTCCACATAAAAAGAAAAAAAAAGTGAAACATTCAGAAATGTAGTTAATGGCCAGTACAAACACTTCTGAAATCCTCACATGAAAGACACTGGGGAAGCCAAAAAGTTTGTTTTTTTTTTTTTCTTTTTCTCCCCCATCAATATGGGAAACCTGTCAGCTGTGAAGAAAAGACTAAGGAATGCTGCTGAACACCATTTTATAAGTGGGTGTTCTCACTGCAGGCAATGGGGTGTCTGGCTTCCACTGAGAATCAAGTATCTCATGCCCTTGACTTTCTTGGACTTTTTAAAATTACAAGAACTTTTTTTTCATTCAAAAATGCACCCTTTCCATCCATGCAGTATGCTCCCTACCACAGTGAATGACAGAGAGCGAGTAAAATAAGCCAGTGGGACTGGGGGCTTTTTAAGTTGCTCCACAGAGGTTTGTGCTCGTTCAGGCCCTCCCAACATCCAGGCACAGGGGCTAATGTGGCCAAGGAGACTCCTGGCCAAGCCTTGGTTCAGACAGTCAAAGAACCACCGCATTTAGGAACACCACATACCTTAGGCACCATTAAGTCTACACACAACTTGTACTTTGTATTAAATGCTATTTTTATCATAAGTGGTGTCCAAAGACATCTCCATAAGAAAATAAGGGTGTTGTGAACAATCAGAAAATTTTAATTTTCTATCCCCTACTACATCTTTCATTTAAAATGGCATTTCGAACTATGGACATAAATATTGCACAGGTGCCATTTACTCACTCTGTAGGTTAAAAGCATTCCCAGTTATAATAATTACCTCTAATGATATAAAATTAGGAACCCATCATGTTTTATAGCTGATTACTCCTTTGAAGCCAACCTGATGGTTAGGCAATAGTGTACTCTGCTATCGAGAGACAAGTTTACAGCTGAGAATATATCATATTCCATATAAATTATCTTTCTTACATGCTACTTTTAATTTAGCCTGAAAAAGAATTGTTGAAGTAGAAAATTATATATTTACAAGAGAAAGACTGTGAAAAGTTCATTACCTAAACATGGTTTTATGTCATTAAATTAATGACATATCATCTATCATACCACCCAAATTGGTAAGCAGTTCCTGGAATATTTATCATGAAGTCAATTGAACTTATCTATTCAAGAAGACATGGAAAAAACATGGTTAAGAAATATTTTATTCAATATATCCAAAGTTTAAATGGGTGCTGTAAAATAACTAAAGAAATGTTTGCCACGGTATGTAGCAAAACATTACAGCTACTCCTCTACGTTGTGTTTGGCAGTTCACACTGTACTTAAATCTCAGGTTCAGAATCTCAACATTTGTGATGGATGTACATTTGTCCTATTTCCAGCCCTTCTTCCTAGAACAACTTCAAGTGTTCAAGCAAAATAGCTGCAGCAAGGCAAAATGGAGGAAAGAAAAATTCCACACATTACACTCAAGCATCTATTATCTAAGCACCATCTTCCATTTATCTTTCTCACACTGCAAAGCCAGCACGGCCTATTTGTCAGCCTCCTATTAATGAATTATAAATATACCCAATAATTAAAATTTGGGATTTACAGTCCTGGCTATGCAGTGGCACTATGCCTGATGCAAAGCTGTCGCTCTGTGTTAAAAGCAAGGTATACAGCTCTCCAGGTCTTCTGGCAGCATTTCAAGAAGTCTTGCTAGAAACACTTAGCAGACATGCTCTCTTACAACATGACCACAGTGTATTAACCCTAAAGAGCAAGAAAGAAATCCCACATCATTTCAAGGCATACACACAAGCACTAGCTATTTTGCTCATTAAAAGACCTAAAAGTTTTCCTCTGAAAGCAACTATTTTTGGAGTCGCTTACATTCACCTTAGGGGTTGCAATTGAGCTTTTAATGACAGTACTCACTGAAGTAAGCCTGAGGCTGATAATCAGTGTTTATAGGCTCCTACCTCTATGGAGGAGCAGCTGGTGGCCTCTCCAGCCCTGTTGCCCAGCCCCCAGCCCTGCGAGGAGGCTGGTGCGCAAACACCAGGCAACTCCTTGTACAGACCCCAGCCCCCAGCAGCCAGACACAGAGGTGGGCACTGCTCAGCACCGGGTGCAATGGCACAGGCTGGAGCTTAATTCAGGGTTGCTCCAATAGTCTCGAATAGCTGCATCCCCACCATGGCTTTCATACAATCCTACCAGCTCGACCTGCTCCCCATCGTAAAACCAGCCCTGCCTGTTACCCAAGTGCATGCAAGTCCCTTCCTGAGGCCAAGCAGGGCTGGGATGGCAGCAGCAGGGATACCAGCACCTTGCAGGGAGGGGTGCAACAAGCCTTGCACAGGAGCACTGCCACATCTGGGGTTGCCGATGAGGCAGCAGCAGCGCTGCAGGTTCTTAATGACCTGTGAAAAAGCATTAAACCAACACAACACCCGCTCTGGTGTGCCTCACTGAAATGAAATGTACCAGCTTCACCTGCTTTGAGTTTTTTTTCTTTTTTAAGATTTGTAAGATTTATGTAGGAGGTTCTCTATTCTTGGTTTTCAATTTGAGATAAACCAAACCAAACAACCAAAAATATGTAACAACAAAAAAAATCCATCATCCCAAGCCTATCTGAAAACCATTCACCTTGTTCACACCTGATCACATCACTAACCCACTTCTTACAAAACTATGAACATTAGAAGGACACTAATTTAAAGACATTTTCTACCCCTTCTACAGAAGGGCTTTACTTCAGGTCACAGTATGTCCATATGAACAAAGATTGCCTTAGCCACTAATTAAAACAACCACCATTGTCTACAGTAGCCTTTTCCCTTATGAGAAAGCCAAAGTTTACACCAAAGTTTGTTTCCCAGTCCTTAAGATACAAAAGCTTAACTTTAACATTTTTTCAGTGAAAACATGACCTCAGCCTGAGGAAAGGCTCTTCTTTCTGTTTTCCCTGAAGATGAGTGCAGAAGACAAATGGTTTTCATGTCCACTTCCTCCCAGGAAACTGTTTGCCCACTTCGGCTCCACATCCTTCTCTCCATTCCCGGATACCAGAAGACTTCACACTTACAATAGATAATCATAGGAACATGGAAAACACAGATCACAGGGATGACCAAAATTTATATAACTCTTAATCATCCCTGATAACATTTCTGATTAAACAGTACTCTTGGCAGGTTCCCTTCATAAAGCTTGGTGGATGACTCCACTCGCCTCTGGCTACCCGTTCTCATTTTTCCAGGATGCCCTAATTACTGCCTGGACCCCTGAGATCTGCTATAACCTCTTGAGATCCAGAGCATACTCTGGGCAATGCTGCAGATGACAATGGAGCAGCGAGAGGGGCAAAATAAACTGCTGAAGATCACCATCACCCTGTGAAGATGTGGAGCGGGACAGAGACAACTCTGTACATTTCTACGGTGCATGTCCCCATCCCCAAATAGTGGAAAATGATAATTAAGTGGAAAGAGATAAGCAGAGCATCTAAAAATATATATATAAACTATACTAGTTGATACTCTCGGCCAAATTTCACTTTGGTTTTACATCTCTGCAAATTCTGAAAATTGTCTCAACTTTCTGAAATGTCTCTGGCTTCCACACCCTGTGAGGGACAACAGAGCACTGAGCCAAATCTTTGCCCCAGGAATTTCCAGCTGCTCAGTTTTTTGTTCTCACACTCAGTACTCTAAATATGCAATAGGATGAATATTATCACAGAGTTATTATTTCTGTCATAAATTTTTAATACTACCTATATGAATAAGTGTAAGTCAAAGTCCTCCAGGGACTGCCATAAATCCAAAAGCTGTCTGAATTAGTATTTCTATCATTGAATTAGCTGAAAGAAGTATAAAAAAGCATGTACAGAAGGACAGCTCTCTGTTAGGCATACACATTTACACAGACTTCTGGAGAACACTTCCAACCAGAAATTAACAACTTGGTTCAAGTAAATTAACTCCCATCCGTGCTTCCAATGGAGTATTGGGATTTGCCCTGCCAGGATGTGCAACGTGTCAAATCTTTTAAAATCTCTTCCTGGACAGCATCTCCTAAATGTTTACAGTTGTCTAACATAAAGCCAAATTTTTTAAGAGTTTTAAAGGTATTTAAATGTTTTGTAAGGCTTTTTCTGCATACATATGGAAAAAAACAAGTAAGCTATTTCTACATGTGTCTGCCTCCACAGCTGCACCTAAGACACAGTCCCAAAATGCTGTAGCATGGCCTCAGTGACCTGTCCCTATCATTCCATGTCTCCTTTCTTGGTGACAAACATTGTCAAAAAATTGCATAATTTGAGATGCAAGTAACACTCTTAAGAAAACAAAGAGCTTGAGATCTCAAAATTAAACTGTTGCTTGAATTCTCTTGCAGATACGTGTAAGAAAGCCAGAACGCAGAGCTAAGTCATAAATGCATACACGAGCCTTCAGAGGAGAAGAACACAAGTCCTATAAGTCCCACCCTTGTTTTGCTCCCTTTGTCGTTTTGCTCACTTGACAAAAGCGATCAGAGATCAGTGCCTTTCTTGGGTAGGGCTCCTCTGGGTGGGGCGTAGGTCCAGGAGAAAAAGGACCCAAGAAGGTGAGGTTTGCCAGTCATCATCTCTTCTCTCCTCATGTCCTCAGCCCAGACAAACGGAGTTGTAATTACCATGGTAGATGGCAGAGAGGTCAAAATATAAGACATTCCAGCAAACAGTTCCACAGGACTGGATCCAAACAGACATCAGCAATCAAAGCATCGGCTGCTCTGTCAGGATGACCACAGAAGACAGTGAGAAGTACTACAGTACAACCTCTAACATTTGCCTCCTCATACAATGAAGAATGGCTGGCTGCCAATAAGGGCATCTCATCCAATGCAATATCAGGAATGGCAGCATATAGTATGACCTCTACAGGGGTCTAGTGTGGGTTACAACTGGCCATACAGGGAGCCAGAATTGTGGCACATCCTGGACTTTAAGAATTCTGAGCCACCATTTGCTCTCTTGAAGCCAAGCATCAGGATAGCCACATTTATTGAGGTGACAAACATTTTCAGTCACCCATGCCACAGATGCAGGGAGACAGTCTGCTGCGTCGCTGTCTTCTGACAGGTTTTGGATGCCTCCATCTCTGTTTGGACTTACTGAGAGAGGTGAGAAAAAGGGGCAGACTCCCACTAAAGCTGGAGTTCTTCTGTGTTCTCAATATGGAAAGTTATAGGCTGCACCGCCAAAAAATATCTAGGATTTTAAATCACTTTGCTATTTTTGTCTTGGTGAAAAAACTATGGCACCAGCTTACTATGGTCACATATCCTTAAGGAACTTATCATCATCGGAGAACTAACAATAGGTACAACATTTTGAAGACTGACACTGAACTTCATAGTTTTAATTAAGTTTGTAACACTTTTTGAGGGCCAGGAAAAGGCCCCAAGGGATTTTAGTTCAGTAGCTAGAAACTGTTAATTTACTGTACCAATAATCCAACAGTTTGCAGACAAGACTTTCACAGACAGGACCAGATAGGAAGGTAGTACATTATCTTAATGCACTTCTGAAGAAACCAACAGGCTTAAAGCTACAGCTCTGTGTTACATTTTTGGTTACACACATTTAACTCTCACTAATTCTCCTAAAATCTACATGATATGTTGTGAAGAAAGGAAATGCCTTATGTAAGCATGCTCAATCTGAACTGGAGAGACTTTACCCCTTAACATTCTGCTGTCTTTATAGCCATACACAAGGAAAACCCTTCATGCTGCTGATTCCCCTCATTCATATTCTCTTTTAATGACTTTATCTGTGCAACCAATTGCTCATAGACACGAATAGGAAGGTGGCAACACAGCCCTGCTTCACCATACCAAAGCTAAAGCCAGAAGTTGAGGACATGGAGAGCAGTTTCTCAAGACGATGCTGCTGGCAGGGGATATCCACACCTTTTCAAAGGGGTAATTTTGTACTGGATCTCATTTTAATCTCACAGACACTATATAAGTGCAGGGAACTGCAATAATTATTATTATCCTATTACTGTAATTGCTCAAAGGATTTTCTGCTAGTCTCCCATTTAGCATAGTATGTGAAAGGCTGACAAAGCAAATGTGATTAAGGTGTGAAGCTCTGGTGCCTGCCAGCTGTACTGAAGTGCAAAAGATTCCCATCATAAACAGTAACTGAAAGACTGATGGGCTTTCTGGGGCTTTCATCGGGAAATAAAAATACAGGAGTCCTTCACCATTTGTCAGAGACCCAGAGAAGAATGGAGGAAAGCAATCCAAATCATCTGTATAAGCTGTCTTTTGTGGTACACCACCACCACCACTCCCTCCTTCTATTCACTCCCTTAAAATATTAAGGTATTGACCATGATGGAGTCTAAGGCAGGCCAGGGGTGAGTAAGACAGAGATGGAAATAGGCACAGTTTTTCTGAGGTTGTATAAGGATAGAATTTCTTTTCTGTTCGTAACCAAGAAACAAATGTTTTTGCTCTGTCCCTTCCCTTCCTTTCTCTGCAGTAGTTAAACTGATGGCTATTTGTAATCAATACGTTACAGGAGCTAATAACGTGCTGAACCCAGAAGTGGCAGTGGCTGGTCCCCAGTTGTGGGGCAGGAAGCAGCAGGGTGATCAGCCCCAGGGACACCAACTGCTGCCTCCGGCACGGCAGCACTTCTCCAGCACTGCAGAGTTCAGAATGCACCATGTCCACTGCTTCCACTGGTAGTGCTTCTTGCAGACTGTTCCCATTTCATCATGAAAAGATGGGGCATGTAACAGCAAAGAGCAGGGAGGGAGAGAGAGGAGAACAGCTAATGGAAGAGAACAGAATTTTCCCACTGTTTCTTTGAATGGTATTTTTTAGTTTTATGCTTTTCCATGACTCTACTGTACTCCACTGGACAGACACATGGAATCATCATTACTTCCCTCTCTGTACCAACTTTTAAGCTTAGCATAATCACACATCCACCTTAAAGCTTTTCGAAGTCATCTCAGCTCACAGCAGCTATAATCCCTAATTCACAAGCACCAGCCACACCTTCCTGCTCTGTCTTCAGAAGCAGAGAACTCTCCATGCAAGGAGCAGTGCTGCATGTCAGTCCTTCCTCTGCTCTTTCCCAACATTGAATAATGCTGCTTCATAAACACATGGCTCCTGCTGTGTCTTGAACCCCTTTCTCCCACCCAACTGACGGTAAACAGAAACTTTGGGCACAAGGTCTCAAACTCATTTGACTCCTTACTCGAGGCAATCTGTCACTTCTGAGCCCGCGGGGATCCCCAGAGAACCAGGGCAGACCCACCTCCTGCCTGGGCTCCAAATCATCGCTTGCAACGCCTGGCTGAACCTCACCAGTTATAAATTATACACATGCGTTTGCATTAACTGCGCCTGTTCTGAGTTAGTTATCTAAAAACACCTTTTCATTTTCCAGATGATTTTAATAATAACTGTATAATAAATCATTTAAGTAAACCATTTAATGGATGGAATGGTAGTAAACAGGACACTACAAGTACAGCTATTAGTATATGATAATTAATTGCTGAGGTCTTGTGATAGTATTTCTCCCTGGTTTAATGACTTGTGGTATAAGGAAATAAAATGTTTGTCCTTTTTTTTTTTTTCTCTTTCCATACTGCTATTCAGAATAGTGCAGCAGATTATCAAAGACAGCTACAGGAACTCTTCTTGTATTCCTTTATTCAGGCTTTTTCTTTCTGCAAATATCCTTGTGCATTAAATCTCATTCATCATCACGTTTGTTTTCAGGCTGCCATTTCTTCCAACACACAAAACAGATGAAACCAGGGACTTACAAAGCTAAATCCCTAACTCTTGGTATCTTAAGCTAACAGTCCAATCCCTCCAGGTGGAAGCAGTAATAGATTCACATCCACCGTGGCTCATAAAAAGTGAAATATACATAACATACATGACCACTAAGTTGTATTTGTAGGCAGAGGAATCTGTGAATACAAATAATGGGAATTAGTGTATGTTAGCAAAAACATACTTAACAGTCTTCAAACTTATTTACCAAGCTTAAATTACTATTGCTTCGAGCATGCTCCCTGCTGTGTGGTTAGGGGATGCTCCTTCTTCAGAGAGGAAAAAACCCACACCACTTGTGCCCACTGGAAGTATTTTTCAAGGGAACCTGAAAGACATCACCATAACTCCTCAGGTGTCTTGTCACAGCATAAGCCTTCCTACTGCAGGTGTCCCACACAGCCCCTTTGCACAGGCAAGACACGGCACCAAACAGCCAGAGCAAACCTCAGGGGGCTCTGGGAACTGCACAAGTGTGACGACTGGATGCAAATCATGCTGATTACGGTATCTCTCTAAATTAAAGACCAACAACAAACCCAGTAGGCAGATTTCTTTTTCTGCTTGCCTACTCTGTATGACGCCTACATTCAACACAGATGAAGACAGTGAGTGGTACGTCCAAATGCTGTGTTGATGACATGACAATTTACCTGTCATTCTTTCAGTCTTTAATTCAACACTGGATTTAACTGGAAAAAAAAAAAAGTGGGGCAACCAGAAACAAATGAGAGGTTCAATAAAGAAATTAATTGAGGCTGGTTCATTAGTGTCTCGTTGATCAGACTGGGTGATCAAAATGGTCCCTTAAAAAACAATAATCTGTGAACAATATGAAACACTATCCACTCTTCCATTAATTTTGGTGACCTTTTTTACTTTTTCTTCTTTAAAGCACTGATGAGGATAGCCGTCAGACAACATTTGAGCTCCTAGACTGCTTTCATGTCATTTCTGTATTTTCTGTGAGGATTTGTAACCTGGATCGCTTCCATAGGGCAGTACTCCTGACCCGCCAGCCACACACTTTCATAGGGCTTATAGAAACCTGCAAGAGATGCAGATATATGTCCTCCCAATGTCCTCTTACACTCTTTTCCTTCAATATTTGCTCATGCCTCCATACAGCAACTCAGTATAATAATGTACCCCCTTGCTTTTGCCACTCATTCAAGGGAAGCACTGAAGAAGGACACTGATTTTAAAAATAAAGGACCTGAGAAAGAAAAAGCCCTGACCGGGTCTTGATAGGAGGCGGATTTAACTGGTACATACAGAGACCAGGTAGCTCAAACATACATTACCAGGGTGCTCAAACAGCCCCAGGAGCCGGCTTCCTACCTGGTTTGTGCTTTCTACTTGAGTAGAAGGAGAAAAACTCTCAAGTCATCCAAGAGCATGTGACTATTGATTGATTTTCAAAGGAAAGTATCCTCCCAGTTGCAGTGTTTTTAAGAGTCTATTCTTAAACACTCTTCTCCATTTAAACAGATGCAAATGACCAAGGTTGGGGACCATTATTAGCAAAACTCTTCTGGACAGCACCACCCAGAAAACCTGGAAGAAATCACTAAGACGAGGTCCTACACAATCCTGCTGAGACTATGGATCTGTAAAGTCTCATTCCTCTTTCCCACCATCAGCTTAGGTGAGGAAACACAGGGCTAAATGTACTGATATGCATACTTCACTCCTGAAGTTTACATGAACATATCTGCACTTCATAAAGTGTTCTTCACTACACTCAGTGATGTTTTCCAGACCTGAATGCAGCACCATCCAGACCAGGGTATCTAGAGATACCCCTGTATCTCACATTAACTAGTAGCATGAAATACTGCTACTGTACATCAAGAATATTAAAGCAGAACAGAACAAATAATATGCTACATTTTGTACTCCCTTTGCTCTACAAGAATTTCCTTTCTTTCCCCTGCCTCCACCTTGAATATGTATTACATGAATCATTTTACCCACTGAGGAAACAGACCTGACCCTGACATTTTAAAAAACAGCCATGTGATCTCAGTTAAATCTTTAACAAAAGGAAATAAAAAGTAATGCATTACTGTGACAGAAATTAACAAAACCAGAATATTTTGTACAACAAAATATTTCTAATTCCTAATTATTTTGTGTAGTAATTTCTGATACTAACATATGCATCGCCTTTTGCCCCACAATGTGAAAATGTAAATTCCATATCCATTTATAAATGGATTGGAAAACTGAAGCAAACAAAGCGTAGAAGTCTCAATTCTTTCCAGCAATTAACTCTCACTACCCGCGAACTTTCCTAAAACACCTATTTGATGGATATTCATTGGGCAGACCTAAATTGTATGAAAAGGTGATGTGCAAATAAAACTGAAGTTCAAATTTTCTGGGTTTAAGAGAGCACTCTGCAAATGCGCCATAAAAGCAACTGGAAGAGCATGCATGCAGAAATGGGCAGAATCTACCCTACAGAGGGTCTCTGCAAGTGAGAAACAGAGGGACTGGTATGAATAGTTAAAAGCTGATATATTTTAATATCAGTCTTCAGAATGTGTTTAAAGCCTTTCCCCACAGAGTCTAATAAATAAGCTAGTGAAAAGTGTAAGTGTTTTTTGTTTCTCTTGTGCTCTATTTGTATTTACAGAAAAAAACCCAACACCCTACAGACATGCTCATGTTGTCCGTGACTTTAGAATATAGAATGCTACTGCAAAAGATTGCATTTTTCAGAAGCAACAGTTGCATATAAATACAACACCAAAATAGCCTGTAGAATACAAGGAATGGCCCAAATGACATTCCTTTAAAGTAGGCAATTACGTACCAGGGGTCCAATTTCTACACATATTTTTTAAAAAAATAACAGGAGTTAAGCAATTTAATACTTAAAAAAAAAAAAAAAAAAAGAGCTGTGAGATGAAAGAATGAGAACTTGTTCACAGCAAAAAAGCTGATTCCTACTATTGCCTTATTATAATGGGTTCCAGTCTGCAATCCCTGCTCAGCAGAGCCCCTGTTAAAAGCACCGACAATTCTGCCTGGGGAAAGAACTGCAAGACAAGGGCCAATATTTGAACTAGAATTTGTTAATGTTAGCATAGCTGGCCAAAACCCAGCAAGAACAGTAGCTTCTTAATAAGTATTCAGGTATTCCCCCTTGAATCCAACATGAAGATCATCTATAATCAGCTTCCGAGGAAAGAACGGGCTGAAGAGGAAGGATGGGCTGGGTCTTCACAATGCATTGCCAAGACACAGAGACAAAGGTGACATATATGTGGCACTCTGGTTCCATCTTCTTCCCATATTGAACCAGGAACCCAAAAAACAGTTGCAATTACTTGAACAAGTGAAGCAGATGCTTCACCAGGACCATGGGAAAAAGAACAGGGAAGAAACAAGCCCTCACAAGGAAGAAACGCTATTGAGACAAGACAGCTGACCCATGCGTTATTACACACATAAGGACAGATTTTTCAAAGTGCTCAGCAGGAAGCAGTTCCCATGGGAAGGCAGGTGCTGCTGAGTAGCCTGGAAAATACTAGAATGCCTCGGAGTGCCAAAATATAAGATAGCCTCTCTATTTGATCTTGGGTGCCTGAGAACAGACATCGCTAACAGAATTCTTAAGAACATTCAACCCATAATTGCATTGACAAACAATTGAATATGTTAAAAACATTGTTAAAAGCAGTAAGATCTTTAAAATCAAATTTAGAAAAAGAGAAGTGATGTAAAAACACAAATTACATAGAGGAAGAAAATAAAACTTCTGAGAAAATGTTTAAGAGTAAACCAACACCAAAATTTCCAAACAAGATGCTGTCATCGGGCAGTCTTTATTTTCCCAAATTCAGAAGAACAATTCTGCTTTTACATAGGAGTAAATTATCTAGTTTGCCTTTGTGTCCCAGTACATAACTTCGGTATAAGTATGCCTACCTAAGTTGCAGAAGCAGAGTTGGTGCTGTACTAGTTCAAAATCTTCGCTTTAATCCAGAGAGGAGCCACTATTTCCCTTTAATTACACAGGTGTAAGTACACTGGTTCTTCACTTTTGCACTAGCACAAATTTAATCACCTTTCAATCAGACATGTATTAAGGAATAGGAACTATGAGAAAAGATTATTTGGTCCAACATGTTTAAACACAAAGAACTTCACGTGCTTGCAATCTGAATTTGCACAATTCATAGTAGGATCTAAAACTGTTAAGAAATCATGTTCCGCTCTTCTGAACAAGCAAGTCTCAAAACAGTCAAGACCTAAACATGAAATGCATGAGCTATTTTGACTAGCATACAAACTTAGATTACAATGATAAAGCTGAAGTTAATCAATTTAATTTACTTGTAAAGTGCTTTGTCCTACACGAGAAGTACTGCACTGCGTTGGCTTCTGCAGGAGGAATGAATGGGCACAGTCTTTCTTATTAATCATCTGAAATGAAGATTAAATTATTTTTGTAGCCTATAATAATGCTCTTGAGTGTACAGTTTTAGCCAGTCCAGTAACATGCTAGGACAAAAGGCTTATTTCATGCCAGGCAAATACATGCTCTCAATTTTCACAGAAGAAACGTGACTATATTTCAGCAAAGGCCCATCATTTATTTTTCCAACAATAACCTTGACAATTAAATCCAGACTCTGATGGATTGGGGCTACTGATGGTTGATTTTCTCTCTGATGTACAGCTATTTAAAAGTATCACATTTAGAGCTATGAAACCCTTTGGATATGGATCTTCTTATACCTTAAAAATATACAGAATCCTTCTTAAGGCAAATGCCACCCCAGCACACATATATTCTTTGATTCCATCAGAAAACGCTAATAATAGAAATTTTAAGAGGAATTGTTTTCAGTAATTGGAGTCTAGCTTGAGATAAACTCCATGTATTAAAGTAAAACATTCTCTTCAAATGGATTTTCGTAATCGATCCTATTTTAGAAGGTACAATTTAATCCAGTTCTGTTTGTCTGGCCAACTGGCACACACTATTTGCTTTTACAGTTCAAACCTGACCGTATGGTACGCCTTTATGGTAACTCTCAATATACTCCAAACTGCATCCTTGGGAATACTGTACTGCTCTTGATAGCAAAATACCATTCAGCCACATGAAACCTCACTTTCTAAATAAAGAACACCATGGTTTTAAATGACACTGATTATTAAGCTAAGGTTACACTCCTATTGCTAAATTGAGTTGTAATTATAAAGCAGAATTAATAACCAAATTTAATGAAAATCCCATTATGATGCAGCTTAGCAAATCAAAGCTGAGGTTGCTTTAAGTAAAGTGACAGATAGCCGCACTATAAAGGCAATACTACATTTGACTCTATTTCCTCAGCTTTTGGGATGTCTCAGGAGAAAATTAACTCCAGAATGACAACACCTCTCCCCTCACTAGCAAGCACAAGCCCAGAGACAGACCCACAGAGAGGGCAGGGTGCTGAGGCAGGTTCCTGCCTGTCCTCAGGCCTGCCTCCAACCTCGGTGGATCTCACCCAGAAACTGGATTCATGTTGGTGAAGCAGAACTAGGCCCTCCAACTAATGCCAGCCCTGCATCAACTAATGCCAGCCCTGCATCAGCCTGCAGGGCATAAACGTCAAAGAGACTAACTCTTGGAAAAAGAGGGAAGTTACAAAATTTTTAATTCCAGTGGGCTTTTCTTCTTTTGATTCTTGTGGTACATAAAAAAAAAAAAAAGTTGTATTTTTGAGGGGTTTTTATCTACTGGGATTAAAATCTGTTAAGAACTGAATTACACAAAAGATGAAACAAAAGTGTCTGATTTACCCCGAACCATGACAACTTATTAGGAACATATTCATCTCAGAAAACACATGAAGTCAAACAGACTCAAAAAGAAAAGCTTTACTTTTAGTATGGACCACTAATGGAAGACTTGAATTGACAGCTTTTCTTCTGCATTTTGCCTAATCCTGTACAAGAACTGCAAGGCTGGTAATACATTAAAGATCTTTGGAACTTCAACAGAAAAGTTCACGATCACATGACAAGAGCTAGAATGGAAATGGGTCTTTGTAAAATCATAGAGGTACCTCCCCAATGGATGCAAGCAGGTTTAATGCTGACCGCATTGCCGAGATCGACTAATGCAATATAGACGGTGCACAAAGTGGAGAAGATTATTTTGCATTCAGGTAAAGAATAAATATATACAATCCTCTCCAAAAACCAATGCTTTGCTCCAACATCTTAAATCAAGTTGAAGGTAAATTTCCAATCATGAGCAAAATTTCCTGCACACCAATGTATGCCAATAGTCAAATGTTTCAGCTCTGGTGTATTGTGTTCTGATGAGTAAGAATCTTGTACTATTCATGTTTTGCAATAATTTCAGCTCTCTCTGTCAGTTAAGAGAGATTCTCTGAATAATGTATGCAGTGTGAAAGAAATGAAGAGAGTTTAAATAAAACACACAAATGGGAAGGGGAAAGAAAGAGGACTACCTCCAAACTCAATTGTAGAAACTTGTAACAGGTTCTATTTGCTTAAGCAACCTGTTCCATGTGCACTAATGATTTAGAACAAAGACACTAATGTGCTGGACCTGTGTAAAGAAAACAAAATTGTGTAAGATAACCATTAAAAGATGGATACCAAAATGAATATCCAAACTCTTCCAGTTCAAAAGTACTCCTGAGTGGATGTTTGGCTGTATATTTGTATCTAGTGAAAAGAAAAAAAAATAGTCAAGTTTTTCCAACGTTGCAGTGAGTTACCTGCTAATGTGTCATCCATAATCCTTCAAAATAGTCTGTTTACTGTCCCTAACACATGCAAGGGGCCAGGCCCTGCATCTTCACAAGTAAAAGCTGCAGCAAATGGAAACAGAAATAGAGGCAACTGGTCATGTCTCAGAGCTTTACGCTTGAACTCACATGAATATTCATTTCAGTCAAGCAGCTCGAAGGCTTTTGTACCGTATATTTGGGGACATGTGCGCTGAGTAATTTCTACACAAATAGCAAGATCCAAAGTCACTGTTTCCCAGCAGTTCAGCATAGAGTTATCAATTCATATTGCCATGAAATCACTTAATTCAGAGCTGATAGTGGGGGTTCTTTAATTAGGTTAGAAAATCTCACACATCTGCGCTTTAGAAGCCTCGGTCAAGCCAGCAAATTCAATCACATGGAAGCTGGTGTCCTCCAGCTATCAGACAATTGATTTTTGCAGGATTCTGCTCATATTTAGCTTAAGGGACACGCGGTGTGTTCATTCGGTCGACAGTCAGTTTCCCTACGTACCATTATGAGAAGATCTGTTGTTTAAAAAAGCATTCTTCAGTATTAAAATGTTTTCAAAAAGCAGAAGCAGTCAGATTACAGGCACAAGAATGCAAAATGTGGAATAAATACAACCTTGGAGTGATGCAAAAATACATGGTGGTTTAAGTGGGAAGTACAGACCTAAATTAGGCCTGTAGGATCACGCCTATTTAATACAGACATGTACAGAATTATATGAGCATACCCATACATACGTATACATATACATATGTCATTAAACTCTTTGGAACTTCAACTGGGCTCAGTTAAAAAAAAATCATGCGGTTATGAATCGCTATTTCTATAAATGATGGCAAACATAAGGGGACAGGTTTTCCTTAGGAAAAACAACACAAGGTAAACATAACCTCAGGTGGCTGAAATGAGAGAGAAAAAACTGCTGTGAATGAGGAAGTTTGGGGCAAACCAAATCTATGGTGTTGGTCTTACACAGACAAGTGGTTCAATATCAGGGAATTTAAAATTTATGCAAATCAGAACCGACTCACTAAGGCTCAAATGGAAATACTGTGCAATACCCTTAACGCAAAAAGTAACAATAGCCTCAGAAATTATTTGGTAGAACTGGATGCGTAGGCAGAATCTACAATAATTGACTTCACCTGAAATTACTGATTTCAATATAAAAAATTTTAGTCCCCTCCTCTTTCACTAAAAATCAAAGTTTAAAAAAGCCACTGTGTCATTTGTCTTCATGGAATATATAATCAGTGCCTGCAAAAGTTGACATGCATTGTCATATTTTCTCAATGAACTACACCTGCATAGATCTGATTCCTTCCAGTTTCAAAGCACCTTTTGAAATGTTTTCTCCTTATGGAATTTCAAACTTGATTTTCAAGCTGCACACAACTAATACATTGCTTAATATAAAATTCACACTTAATGGAACATTAATCTTCCCTTCATAAAATGAATGGAGCCATTTCGGCAGCTCAGAAGCTTTTCCTGTTAAATAAGGTGGCAAGGTCATCTGAAACTGGGAGTACCAAAGACTCATATAAATAAATTTAGCAATTGTTCAGTAAATTATACATGAGAACTGCACAGTACATTCTATGTTTACATATTAAAAAGTGCCACAGAGATAGCTATGAGAAAGTGGAGAGAAACATAGTACATCTTAAAGACATGATGAACACTAAGACCTTCTCCAGTACATTTCTATTTTAAACTTCCCCAGCAATGTTGCTTAGGGCATCTACTTCCAGAGGGAATTTGCTCTTGAATGAAGAGGAGGGATTCGAAAACTTAAAGGCCACAGAGGAAAACCTATAGAGTCCTGAAATATGAATATCAAAGCAGTAATGCTACTACAGTCTTCAGCTTTACCACACCATATCCCTCTGTCTTACATAATAACATGAATTCCTTTTTATAAGCCAGACCTACATGAAGACACATAGAAGTAAAGCTTTGCCACTCTCCGAGATTAAACAGTATTCAGCATGTGTTTTAACCAGCGCTAAAGACCCTGAGGTGATTTAAATGTAGGAAGTTCAGCTAATTATACTTTCCTTAAAAAAAAAAAAAAATTACCTTATTTGGTAAGGGCATTTCTTTTTCTGTTTTCCTCCCATGGTGTATGTGCATCTGTATGTGTGCGGGGGTGTGTGTGTGTATAAAATATATAGTAGGAGGAGGATATTTGTTCCAGTTGAGGTGGTCTGTGAAATCAAGTAGATCAGATACTAACTTGATTTGGCACCAATGTATGGATGCATAGAGACATATCCACAGGATGTATGCATTATGAGATGATAAGAGACATTTACAACCTAGAATATAAGAGCAGGGCTGCCTCAAGTGACATCACCAGATCAACTGCAGCGTCAACCAACTCAGATATATTATCCTGCACACCACTGCTTCCTTCCCTCCTTCCCAGCCATTAGAAAAGCATTTGTGAGCACAAATATTATTGCATATTTCCAAACACACACAAAGCACGACATGCCCAAAAGCAAACGAGAGAGTAACTGTGGGGTTTACAGACTGATCGAGACATTCACAATTTTTCTTTACAACAACAAAATTCATCTCCATAGAAACCAAGAAGCCAGAAACTACAGTAATAACACTAAAGTAAATGTCACATCAGGTTAGTCAGCAGAAGGCAGGAGAGAGGATTCTGCTCCAGTTAGAAACTAACAAAGATTGCTGCCCCCTTTGCTCTTCTGCAAAGGGTATCTATACTGAAGACAGACTTACTGATGTATTTGCAATGCAAGATAATGATGTGGTTTTCTGTTATTTCCACTGCAATTTACCCGAAAGGTGGTCAGATCAATGGAACGTTTACTTACAGGCATTTGTTACAGCGAAGCTGTTAGCTGTTTCAATGTTGTCTACATGAGGAACCAAATTAAAAGGTGCTTCGGATGCATTGGGGCTGGTGTTATGAAGAAAAATTGCTAATCGAAAAGCAGTATATTCCTGATCTGTGTTCCTGATGAAGAGACCACCTACAAAAAACAGAAAAAAAAGCAAAAAGGCAAAGGAAGCTGGGTGAATTATTTGCAAGCTACTTTCTACCTTGTAACACCAAGCAACTGTCTCTCCCAAAGCTGCACACTAAGGCAAGTCCTGAGACTTTAATGGATAAGGAACTAATCATATTCGTAATCACAACCGCTGCCTTTAAATCACTGCACTCGATCGATTTTAACCTCCCTGATGCATTCATGCTCCTTTCCTGACTTCTCAGTTTCCAGCCTTTCATACACAGATACCCAGATTTGTCATGATTACAGTGACCTTTCAAAGTGTTTAGCCTCCATCTCCCTGATACCGAACACACTGGTAAATCAGCTACTCAACAGCCTCTTACATTAAGTGCTAGGCTGATTAAGGAGAATGATGATTTCTGGCTTAAGAAAAAAAAAAAAAAAAGAGAAAAAAGAAAGCGACAAAACCCCAACCCAGTGTAGGATAATCTGCACCGAACAGGAATATAATGAACTTTGCTCCTCTGCAGCCATGTGCAGGCAGGGAGCAGCTCAGCCTTATTAGCAGCATCTTTACAAGTCCACGAAAAATGATGCAGTGATGAAGCTGAGCTGGAGAGAATTCAGATAGCTGCGTCCCATCCGAAACACATCGAAAGGAGGGAAACAAGGAGGGAATGGGCAAGGGGTGAGGAAGGGGCACAGTACTACCTAGAAAATCCTAAACTTTCCAGACAGAAAAGACGGGCAGCATTACCTTTTACCCCCCATCCCTGCCGACTACCGCAACCTCCGGTGCACGTTAACTCGCCGTCCCTCCGGGAGCCAGGGAAAAGCGGGGGTGCCGGAGGGGGTTGAAGCAACCCGGGGAGCATGACCCCAAGCCCCTTCCTCCCCTCCTCGATCCTTCACAGCCCGCAGCTGGAAGGAGTTCTGCAAAAAGGCAAGCATCCTCCCCACCGCACGCGAACCCGCACGCATATGTATGTATACACTCACAGACTGAGGCAAACATACACAAATACACGCGGATTTTCCAGGGAGGCAGGGAAACGGGATGAACGGTGGAAGAGAAAACCCCAAACTGCCTTCAGAGCCTTCTTCCCAACTCACTTTGGGAAGCCCTGGATTGAAGCCCTGGACACACGCACACAGCCCAATGCAGCGCTTACCTATTTGCACACTGCTAGGAAAAGCTCCCATTGCTAGTCCCCAAAAGCCAGAAAACAACAAGACAAGCTGTCTGCAAATTATCCTCATCTTCTCTTTTGCCTCTCTGTCTCGCCTTCTCCCGCTCGCTCGCTAGACGCTGCTCAGAGAGGCATTGAGGACGAGGTGGCTACAAACAAAATCAAGAATTCGGGATAAAAA
>VZTM01016068.1:14353-25676 GCA_013400555.1 Jacana jacana | reverse complement strand
GATGATGTTGGATGAGCAAAAAGGACAAATATAAAGTCCAGATGGGAGAGGATGAAATCACTGAGGAGAAGCCTCCACCTTGTCTTTTTAACTCATGAAGTGAAGCAAATTTGATAAAAAAATTTTTCAAGCATAACAACCAGGAAACCTTCAATGCTGTTTCCACAAAGTTATACTTATAGGATGTAACTGCATTTTGATACAGTAAATTGCTCCTAAAGATTCATTTTAGGGAGTTTTTTTGCCAATAACAGTGATACTTTTCACCTATGTCCTGTTATCTAGTCTTACCTTTCCCATTTTCTAACAGAACATATCTGCATGTTTGAGAAATAAATATGCTTCCATCACACCATCTATACTTTTCTATCAACGCATTAATTAGTTTCCTGAACCTCCAAGAAAAAAACAGATCAAGCAATCTAATGCTTTTCCTAACACACACACATACACAAACTAACACTATTTTCTGCTTAATTTTTACATTAATTAGGGTTCATACAATATTGCCTGCATTAGAAGATGCATTTTCAGCCCCCAGTTTTGGCTTTTTTGTATTCAAACTTACATTATTCACTCTGTGATAGGGTTAAAGTTTATCTCAGATAAATATGTCTGTTTGCCTCAGCTCCTGTGAGCTTCCAGCACCCGTCCCCCACACCGCAAAAGCTGCAGATGAGATAATTGTTGCCATTCAGCTATAGCCATGTGCTATGTGTTTGTACAACTAGAATTTGTTTTCCAAGAAAATCAGAACAGTCTTTGATGCCTTAAGTGCTGTAAGCATACCGGTATTTATTCAAAAGTGTATGCTCCCTCAAGTATTCTGATATTCAACACATGTCTGTTTTTATCCTGTTACTTTTTCTTTAAAAAATGTATAGTGAAGATGAGTTATCCTAACCAACATCAACGTGGGTGTCTGTTACATTACTAGGTGAAGTTATATGAAGGAAATCAGTGCTGTAATGATCTCATCAAGCACTAAAATCCCTCAAAAGCAATTAATTTTAAATCTACTGATTTATTTAATATTTAATACACAATGATTCATAGTCTGTGAAACTGGGGATTATTCATAGAAAGTTTATTCATGAAGCATCTTCTAAAGCAGGTCAGATTCTGTCCTAATCATTCACGTAGACATATTTATAAAAATTATCAAATACATTTTATGGCAACTTTCTCTGCCTCTACCTGTGCTGAATAGCACTGTAATCTCTAAGTAAGTGCAAGGACAGAAGAGGTGCCTTTTGGGTAAGAAAATACTACTCTGCAAAAAGGGTGAAATTATCTAACCTTATGCCACTTTGAGCATTCTTTTAAAGAAATCCATAAATGGTCCTTGCTAAAGCACATCATGTGGTCATTGAATTAGAAATGCAGGGATGGAATAGATTTCCAAAGGTTACATAGTCCAGTCCCCTGGCACTGGGGAAGGATCAAATATTCTAGAGCTTCCCACAGAGATTTTTATCTGGTACAGGTTTTTTTTTAGAATTTCTGCCAAAAGTCTTTCTGAGGGTGTCCTGTTCAGGCTTTTTTTGCTTTCAATTTTTTTCATAATATATGACCTATATAGTCTTTACCGCAAGTGAAACTGGGTTCTTTTTATCTTTCTTTCTCATGAACAATTGGTAACAATCAATCATTGTCTTTCCTATTAATAATTTTCCATATCCTGGAAGATTTATCAAATCTTTACCTGCCTAGAATCCCTTTTTCTGTGGTATTCCCACATGGCTAATGCATTCTCAGCTCCGGTCTCTTGCTTGATGCTTTCTGCTGTATTCTTTCTGGAGTGATTACATGTGTTTTGGAGTATGGCACTGAAGACTGCTCGCACTGCTTTAGCTGCATTCTCCCTGGAAACAAGTAGAAGAAAATTATCCTTACCCGTATCTTACCTGCAAAATTCTTGTCAACATGAGATTTTCCTTTTCCTTCCTTTGCAGTAATACTGCGCTGCTGACTCACAGATAATTTTTAATGCACTTAAATTTGCAGGTCCATTTTCCTCATTTGGAATGATAGGTATTTGTTTTTCCTTACTAGATATTGTGTTCTCAACTTCCTTTATTTTTTAATTTCTGGAGTATGTTTCTTTAGTATGTATTTCTTTTTTTCGTGTGTATTTTTTTTAGTATGACAGTTTTAAATTCTGAAGATGTTCTCTAGATTTCTGTAAACTTAACAAATCCTGGTTTCATTGACAAATTTTATCCATTTACTTTGTAATGCATATTTTTAATGAAAGTATTGAACAGAGTTAGGCTTGGAATCTCTGAGGGAGCCAGCTTGAAAGGAAATCCCCATTTGATATTGATAAGTATTCTTTGAGGAGGGCTTTTTAATCAGTCACGCGCTGTCTTTATGTTTGGTTGTGGGTTTGTGGTTTTTTTTTTCACGTAGACTACATTTCCCTAACTTTCCTGTGAGAATTTAATATGGAAAAATATATAAAATCTTACTGTATTCAAGACACAGCAAATTTATTCTTCTTCTTAACCAGTACTGCAGTTATGCTGTTCAAGAAGGAAATTAGCTTGGCTTGACATAGTTTGTTCTTGAAAAATCCAAATTGACTGTTTTTATTCTTCTTTGGGTGCTTATAAGTTCACCATTTACACATCCATTCCATTTTTTCTGTGTCCGTATTTAGGCAAAATGTTCTGTTTTCTTTGGATTCCCCATTATCCCTCTTTTAAAGATACCCCAATGTTTATATACAATCCCTTATATACTTATATGACTTCTCCTTTGTAATCACTGATACTTCTAATACTGTGTTATTTGTTTCTTTATGCACTTGGAGATAAATTTAATCAGGTCATGGGCACTTTAATATATATAAAACTAATTTAGAAATATTAGATATTATGTCTTAACTACTAAAATTAAGATGTTCTTCAAATAGCTTAGAAGGTTTAAAAGCAGCTTGAAAGAATCACCATCATAAAACTACCCTCCAAACTATGCTGGTGATGTTTGAAATAACAAAGGCCTGTTTCATACAGGTAGGTGGGATGCTTTTAAACCTATTTTATTGCAGTTCTTTGGAAATATTTAATTTCTTGTTGCTAGAAATGTTTTCTTATTGCATGATCTTGGAGGCTAAGGAGCTAAAACAATAGTTTAGTAATGCAGTATTTCAGGTAGAAACTTGAGTGGCGGAAGACAGTGTAATGCCCCAGGTGAAGAGATTATTTCTTTAGAGGTATTTCATCTACCTGATGCATCTAGGATGTGTAAACATTACTGAGAGTTTTTACATTCAGATCAGGTAAACTTTCCGCCAAATACTCTTATGAATACAGAAGTAATTACTGAGCTCTAAGGACTTGTTGCAATGACATTATTGTTTGTCAGCAGGATACCAGTGACTGCTGTCATGGAAAATTTACATTAGCATCATTGTTAAATAGTCTGTTTACTAGTTTCTTAATGACCTGCAGCAAACAATGATTTGAACTACTTTATGAAGTTCAGCGTGGCAGGCTGTGGTTATGTTGAATGTATTTTCATAGGTTAATGGTATTGAGCTAGAATCAACAGCAGCTGTTATGTTGGATGCACCCAAATAATCTTCGAGTAGGTCTAGGTGACAGTTATTTCTGTGACATTGGTGCAGGTTAGAGATGCCAAGTTAGTTTTAAAATATGTACTTGAAGTAGCTGGATATCTGAGCTAGCATGGAGTGCAGGGAGGGCCCTGAAAATACATCTCATGGGTTAGCAAAAGCAGAACTTACAAAGGCAAAGCTGGCAAGAATAGTTTTCTATAGCAGCCAGCCCTGATCAGAAGTTTCTGGGATAGCTGTGCAGGCCATTTCAGACGTATGTGGTTTTCTTTGTAGTTGCATCTTCAGAAACACTGAAAACTACTAAGAAGTCTAAAAAAACCAATTATTTCCCTAGATTTCACTGGAAATTATCTGCTACTTGGCAGTTGGCAATTTGGAACTTTCTTTTTAATTTTGACAAATTGTGATTTGATCTGTAATCTTATGTTTCTGAAAAGATTTAATTAAAATCTCTTAATTGAAAAAATATAGACAACTTCTGATAATGCATGAAAAATATTACATGAATTAATTTTTTGTGAGAATTCTTTACCTGAGATGTCCAACAGAAGAAAAATTAAGACTTAAGACTGCTACTTGGTACACCTGATAAAACAGAAATCATAGAATCGTGAATCATAGAATGGTTTGGGTTGGAAGGGACTCTCAAAGATCATCTAGTTCCAACCCCCTGCCACGGGCAGGGACACCTCCCACTAGAGCAGGTTGCTCAAAGGCCCACCAACCTGCTTTTGAACACTTCCAGGGATGGGGCATCCATAACTTCCCTGAGCAACCTGTTCCAGTGTCTCACCACTCTCACAGGAAAGAATTCCTTCCTAATATATCACATAAATCTCCCCTCTTCCAGTTTGAAGCCATTACTCCTTAACCTATCACTACATGCCCTTCTAAAAAGTCCCTCTCCAGCTTTCTTGTAGATGCTGTTCAGATACAGAAAAGCTGCTATAAGCTCTCCCTGGAGCCTTCTTTTCTCCAGGCTGAATAACCATTGGAAAGGTCAGTGTGAAGACCGTGAAGTATATTAATGTATTTTTCTTTATTGAATATAATAAAAAATATTGGTCTAATTAGCTTGAGAATAAACAAAATTCATAAAGAGAGACTTCTTAAAATATTACTTTTGTAGAATAATGGGAGCTGAGGGTTGTGGTCAGTCTATAACAGCTCCTCTGTGCTTCTCCTTCCTCACATTTTCCTGTGCTCCAGTGTGGGCTCTCCATGGGCAGCAGCTTCTTTCAGGAAATAATCACCTTCTATGGCATGGGGTCCTCCATGGCTACAGTGGGGGAGTATTCTCCACTGTGGTCTCTCTAGGGGCTGCAGGTCCCTGGAACATCTCCTTCCCTCCTTCTTCATTGACCTTGGTGTTCACAGGGCTCTTCCCTCATGTCTTAACTCCATGAGGTGTTTTGCCCTTTCTTAAGCATGCTTTCCCAGAGGAGCCGTCGCCTTGCCTGCAGAGCTGAGCTGTGCCCTGCGGCAGGGCTGTTGGAGCCAGGTAGAACTGCCCTTTACTCACAGCAGGCCCCCCCCTACCCCCAACAGTGCATTGATGGCTGGTGTGGACAGCCAGACTGAAACACCATCAGTGACAGAGACCACCGCAGCAGTTGCCATCTTGGAAGCAGGCATCAGTAATTCTCCTGTGTGCATCTGTTGAAGCTTGCTTGTGTTTGTCTGTGGCAGCTTACTGGTGTTCAACTAATCACTTAATGATATGCAGGGAATGCTAAAAAGAAAACCCAGAAGAAAACTTTTGAAGTGATGTGTGCTTCTGCACAAATTTGACCATTAACAGGAACACATTTAATACTTTTATGAAACAATATCAGAATGTTATTAATTTAAGAATCTGTCATTTTATGTTACTTAATAGGAAGGCTTTTAGAGAATTTCGCTATCTGCTCTTCACTCATGCTGCGGTTTGGGCCAGACTGGCCACTGAGATGAATGACAGATGCTCTCGGCAACCTCGCTCTCCAAGGAGAGGAGGGAGAGAGAAAGAAACTTAAGAGTTTAGAAGAAACTAAACTACCTTAATGAAAATACGAATAAAGTAATAGAAAGAAAATAGTAAAATATATCCAACCATATATATATGATTATATCCAACATAGCCATATCAAGCTCTCAGGGTGATGATTGCATCACCAGCAGACAACTAAGGAAGTTACAGATTGGACTCGGTGATGGACAGGAACTGGATTCTGGATCTGGAGTCAGGAACACACACATAAGGACCAGGATCAAAAGCAGATGAACAGACTGAGTCCTCCTCGGGATGCTAGCCATTGAAAGCAGCCGACCCTTTGATCCCTCAGCTTTTATACTGAGCATGATGCAGATGGTATGGAATACCCTGTTGGTCAGTTTTGGTTCACCCACTTCTCCCCATGGGTGAAGCCCTTCTGCATTTTTCCACTTACAGCCCTGCAACAGGGCAAATAATGAAGTTAGTTGACCTTGGTTGTTATAGCGATACGTATAAGCAGGAGCCTCTCTGCACACCATTCTTTGGCATAAATTATAAATAATCAGGTCTTATCAGTCTCTGGAAGTGAACTACAGTCTTAAAAATACACCATTAATTTCAGAGAGTTCAGTTAGTTAGAAGAGGCTTATCTACAAACTAAAATTACTGAACAGAAAATTGATCCTGTTTTACCTCAAACTAGGACAACTCTTTCTTTTATTTTTAAATTAAGGATTTATATATGTATGTTGTCCTAACTCTCTGGCCAGTAAAATATCTGAATAACTCTTCATATATTCATCATTACATTCGGTAGGTTTTCTACCCTTTTTTAATTCTTTCGTAGATTCTATTAGATTATACAGAACAAATTGTTTCTGAAGGAAACTGATCCTGAAGGAAAATGTCTTTGCATTTATTATGCTCTTCTGCGTGCATGAGATGAAATGTCTCCTTCATTTCCATTCGTTACAGACTGCCTTGCAGAACTGAAGGCTACCAGGAGCACTGAGCAGTATGGATTTCCATGTTCAACAGTTTTTAACATGATTGGAATTTAGGCTACAGTATAGTCCCATAAGGAAAAACAGCAGCCCTAGAGAAAGGATGCTTGATCTGTCATATAAATAAACGTTGTATATATTCAAGGGTACTTGATGTGGGAGAATATTTAAAATTTGTTTTTTCCTAACGTTGTTGGCCAATACATCATTGTGTTATATGCCTAAGATCTCTCAGTTTCCATAAAAGTTCTTGTAGGAAAAGATGGGTTGAAGTTTGTCACTAAATAATTACTCACTTCAGTAATGACTACACACTGAGTCGAACTTGTGGAAAATATTCAAATTGTGTAACAATAGTTTATGATAAATAATGTCTGTCTAAAAAAGGTCAAATTAAAATCAAAATGCAGCTCCAATTCCTTGTTTTTTTTCATAGTTCTAAGTGCTTGATTTTACTATTTTATATGCATATATCATAGACCTTTTGTCCTTGTGTAGTATAACATTTAGAAGGAAGTAAAAGAAGCTGCTCCAACAGAGTAACTACTAACTGTCAGATTAAGAAAAGGATATTTCCCAAGCCTAATTCTTGCTTCCTACAAAATTATATTAGAAACTACTTGTCTTTAAAACCCATTTATATCTACCTATATGAATAAATGGATCTTTCACTGTTATCCAAAATCAGTAACACGATTAAAGATTAGCTAAAAAAGAAAGAAAAAAGAACAAAATATTTCTTGAGCTCTAGAGTAGTCAGGAAACTTTTGAAACTTCTGAAAATTATAAGCAGGTTTATCTTTAAGAATGAGAGCTGACATAAGAAATGCATAAACAACCACAATTCTACAGAGAATTGCTTGAAAACACATGGCATCTAGTAGGAGTGCAGTTGCAAATTATTAAGTTCTCACATGAACAATTTGGGAAGTAGTTCTTAAGTAGTTCTTAAGGTAAAGAATGATATTTTTCTGGGTGAAATCTGAGTAAGAAATGTTGTTTATTGGAAGAAATGAAGGGATTTCCTACAGAGCAGGTGAGAGAATAATCAGAACACCCCAAAATTTGTAATACCTAGTTAGATTATCCAGATTAAAAAAGATAAAATTCCAACCAAATACAGAATACTTTTATGAAGAGCATAAAAGGGAAATAGGGAAACATTAAGTATATTTAGCTTATTTTTAGTAAAATATTTGTTATCTGTAATTCAAGACCTGACATTGGCACTAGCTGAAGATGTCATTGACATGGAGACTGAGATCTTCTTGACCTGAGGGAATACGCCCTTAATTTTAAAGAGCTTAAAAGAAGCTCAGATTGAGCACTAGATGTTGTTTAGTAAGGGACAAATCATTTTAGCAGGCACACTGATGCATTATTTAATCCTTTCTCTTCCTAATCTTTTATTTCATCCATATTATCTGGTTTACCACTGTGGGGAAGTAATTCTAATTATGTAATTTATTTACAAGATTAGGTTCTTAATATGGGTTGTTACCCCATATCTGGATACCTGTCTACCTTGCTTGAGTGTCCAGTTTAAAATGTGTGTTTTCAAAGCTGAAGAAAATCTAGCTTTTCCAGAAATCCTTCATCAAGTAACTTTCTGCCTAATTATTCCCCCCCAACAGCTAGACAACACATACCCTTGGAAAGTTGACTTAATGGCTTATTGATAAAAGTGTCATTAAGTTGGGGAAAAAAATAAAGAATCACAAACTTGAAAAAAATCCCCAACATGGTATGTTTCATCTGCTGAGGTAAAAAAATCTGTGGATTAACTTCTTTCTAATAGTCCTCTGAAATAGCACACTGTTAGGATAGATATATCTGAATGTACATACCTGCTTGTTGTTTCTTGCTTTGCCAGGTTGCTTCTGCTTGGAAATAAGCAAAAACCAGAACCACTTATTCTATTAATCATAAATTAGGTTTGTTGTATCTCGACTGGAGAAAAGTAAGAGAAACTGAATGTCCATTTTGGTGTTTTCCCTGGGCTTGGTACATCTTGCTCTGGGAGAGATCAAAATCACCTCAGGAAAGCTAACCTCACAGTTTGAGAGCACTTGATCTGCGTAAGCAAAAATACTGACATACATTGTGTCTACAATGAGGGAATGAATATATTGAACTAATTCTGAACCTAAAGACATGGTCAAATTGCAAAATAAAAATTTTGCAATGTGCCAAACTTGCCTAAAAACTTAATAGAAAATGACCTGGAAGGGTATCCATTTCAATCTTTAGCTGGTTTATGTGAAACCAAAATTGATGTGTTTCTCCCTTGGTATCTTTAGAAATATTCAGTAATGACAGAGAGGGAGGGGATGTTAATGTATAGGCACCTTCATATATGCAAAATTACTAGAAACTATAGCAAATTGAAAAGCAGACTGCTATTCAGATAAAAATCAAGGAAATCAGTGGTGGCTCTTTTTTCAGTGTCAGTTTTCATAGTTATTCTTTGGCTTCCAAAATGACATGGAGCTAGTCAAGTTTTTTAGCAAAGATTTTTCCGATGAGTTCAGACCTATTTCCTCAGGCAGAGGAAGAAAGAAATTTGTGAAAATTCAACGGTCTGAATTACAAGATATTTGAAGTTGCTCTTGTTGCTGAAGTTAAAGAGTTCGAGATTCCTTGAGGTACTGTACACATGAAGGAAGTGAAGTTTACTGCTTTGGGTGATCCACTGGAAAAGTTTATAATAGGAAACAAAACCCAACCAAATAGAGAAGTGGGAGCTGGCTGAGAAGGGTGACAGGTAATAACAAAAATATTGATAGCTGAGATAGATTTAGACATGCTTAAATACTTCCCAAATCATCAAGGCTTACTGCAATTGCTTTAGTATTTTCTTCTTGACACAAGAGAGATTCACAAGGTGCCAGCACATCAAAGCAACCTATCAAATAGTGTTAATAGAAGGTTAAGAACGATAATATGTAAATTTGAAAAGTTTTTCCATTTGTATATTATATTCTCAAATGCAGGACCAAGTTCAACCATACAGTTTGAATATACCTTACACATAGTGTGTGTCCCAAATACTTACGCAATAAGGTCTTGACTGGGTAAAATTATTCACATATATAACTTCACATACAAATAATTTTACTATCTCTGAAGAACTACTCAAAATTAATATAATGAGGAATGGTTCATCATATTTTAAGAATGAGATACTAAAATAACATGTGAAGTATGGGGCAGGACCACTGTGATGCTCCATAATTTACAGCAGCAAATGTTTTAAATGCTGTATCTGTGCATCCAAAGAGCTGCCTGTGAAAATCAATGGAAACAGTTGCTTGACTGATGGACTGA
Organism: Jacana jacana; assembly: GCA_013400555.1. Taxonomy (NCBI): domain Eukaryota; kingdom Metazoa; phylum Chordata; class Aves; order Charadriiformes; family Jacanidae; genus Jacana; species Jacana jacana. The sequence continues at coordinate 15,787 of VZTM01016068.1, read as the reverse complement.
CTGATATTATATACTTTGACCTTTACTCTAAGTCTCAGTGAACATTTACACATATTCATCATGTGGTTCACGGTTCATGCTGTTTTGATCACAGCTGTAGAATGAGGCTTTGAAAGAAGACTACATTTGTATATACACTATATTATAGTGTATTATTTAAAGGCCTCTTTTTGTGGAGCCCAGCACTTTCTCTCATCTCAAACTTCTGCCTTGTGGACTGGGGTCTTGTCTCAGTTCAGGATCATTAATTACATTTGCAGTGATGGTATACTAGCTTCCTGCTCAAAACATTTTTAGGAAGTTAATGAGTTTGAAATGCAAATAAATTCTCCACTGAACTTTTATGGCCACGTCACCAGTTTTTCAGGAGGTTCAGTGTTCAGTTTATTTGACAGTAAGGAATATCGTCAAAATGTACATGGACTTTTTGAGAAAGTCACTGTCCTTTTTTTCCTTTTTGAACTGCTGAGTAAAATATCAAGGCGCAATTTGAGGTATTTCACCTATAAATGTTTTACCTATAAAAGTCTTTGTTAAAATGACTATTAACCTTATCAGACAATATAGACAAAAGGTGCCATACAGAGGAGATGCAAAATTTAGCATTCAGATCTATGATTTGCATGTAGATATTCCCAGGAAAATATTGATACATTACAATAATTTATAAATGTACGCTTGTCACGTGTGGTAGATTTAGTGTTGATGGTATTGTTCCTCTGAAATGGTGTTACGCTTGATAACACAACGAAATTGAAATTGGAGCAGAAGGAGGCTAATATTTGGGTCGACAATTGAAATGAAACTGTCATGTAATCTGCTGTGTCCTTTTCATTGTTCCTTTCTTTTTTTTTCCTGTGCAACTGAACTTTTTTTCTAGCCTAAGAGCAAACTATTCAATTCATAGGAATAGTTTCAAAGTAAAAGGATTTTAGGCAGAAACCGTGTTCCTTACCAGAGTTACTAAAATTTCAGAAATGTTGTCAGTTACGGGTTTTTTTTTAGTCATTAACACATATTTTGTTGTTGGGTCAGAAGAAGACTGTGAGGTACTGATCTACTGTTATTTGGAAAATCTCTAAGGAAGTGAGGTGTATGAAATTATGTAATGGAAAATCACATTTATTATGAGGAAAAGGATAAGCTGGTTTCTAGAGTGGCACCGAAAAATGGTTGTAGAATAGTACTTCTTAAAAAGTTAATTGTTGCCCATATGTTAGTCTGGTTTTAGGACTGAAAATAATGCTGTCTGGCTGTTTATTTATATGTGAATCAGACTTAAAGGCATCATGGATTCAAGAACGTAGTGAAGACAAGCAGTAATTCTGGGTAGAAGTTTAGGTTAATGGATTTTTTTTTTAAACAGCACATATCATCTACAGAAGTTCTGTATAATTCCTGTTGCTTTAACACCAGAAAGTCTTTTTTTTCCTT
>VZTM01016067.1:8118-68236 GCA_013400555.1 Jacana jacana | reverse complement strand
TCCAGCTACCAGATGTTTTATTTCTTAGTTATTTTCATATTGCCATTTTTTAGAAACTGAAAAATAAATAATAATAGTAATTTGTGCCTGGCACTTTGATATTCTTATGCTTCTGCATGTCATATAAGGAAAGGAGAGATAGCTACCTTAGTAAATATAAGTATTTATTTATATTTCCAAGTAAATATATTTAATATATTAATTATATTAATATATTTATTAANAAACAATGTGGAAATATAATCTAAGTCTAAAGTATTCCAAACACTGTAGCCCTGCACCAAACCATGGACTGGTTATATACTCCTTATGTTACTTGCTGGTTATGGGCTTTATAATTAATTTACCCTAATTAAAAGGCTAAAAAAGCATCTTTTCAGCTATTTTTCAAAGTAGAAACAAATAGCAGTCAACAAAATATCCTTCATCTTGATCCATCCTCACTCAGAAAAAGTTTGGTGCAAAATACTACATTTAATGTGTTTTGCTTAGAGTTCCTGAGAGCTGGGAGTCATCTAAAATAAAGAGCACTAGACATACAAATGCTTTTATGTGACAGATCAGTGTCTTATCTTAAACGAGGTGAAATTTCCCACTGGCATTTCACAGCTCAGGTGATTAGCTTTGCTTAGATTTTAAGAGGAGTTGAGGCTAATCTGTCTTCCCACATACTGACTGCTGGTTGAGAATCAATAGATAACTGAACCACTAAAAACTTACTTGGCTACCCGCACCTCATGTACTGGCATAAAAAGAGGTAGCAAGAAGTAGTAGCAGCTGTAATTTATGGTTCACCCCAGTAATGGGAGCTACAGTAACTCAAGACAGATGCAAGGCTCACACAGCTTCCTAAACTATGGGAGCAGCAAGCAATAGGCAAAGAACCAGGCAAGTACCTGAAAATAATAATTGTCTCAGCTGATAATTGCATGTATCATTAATTAGTAAGAATAATTAACTGTACCTACTAACAAAAGACACATGAAATAGATTTATAAATAACCACTTGGAGTTTATTCAAAGGTGTTAAAAGATAGGCCTAAACACATTGTAAGGAGGCACCTCTATTCCTATTGAGTGAGTTGCGGAAAATTAATCAAACATGAGGAGAGGTGGGAGGTGAAAACTCATTTCAAGTGCCTGCTGTTTTGTCTTATCAAAACTAATTTTTGTTGTTCTGGCCTCAATTGATTGTAGTAATTTTTTTTGCAGGAAGTATATGCATCAGCAAAAACTTCATGATGTTAAATAACACAGGAACTATAGAAATCACAGCACTCCAGAAGTGTGTAGGGGAGCATTTCACACTCTGGATGAATAACTGGAGTGCTTGAACTGCTAGTTTCTAATTTCTATCCTCGCTTTTAACAGCCATTCATGGCTTTGAGCAAATCACTTCCCCTTCTTTTTCTTTTTCATTGATAAAGCAGGATAATAACATTTAAGCACAACATGTCGTAACACAGTTGTGCAGGCTCATTAATAAATCCATTTGCAGGTCTTTGATTACCTTCAGTATATGAGAATGTCACTACTGAGCTTACTGATTGCACTTACTTAATACTCTAGTTCTACTCAGTTTCTAAATTATAAGATGATACTTAGTAGCATAACTTACAAATCAACTGAAACTACCACCCTGAATCAGTTCAGCACTCATTCACTGCTGTTTGGAAAAAGCTATAAAGTACACAGATTGTCTTTGGCTTTCTTCAGTTGTTATAAAGATTTGTTTGATCTCTAGCTCTAATATCCACGGAAGGTTTTCTCAGTCAGTATTAACTTCTTAGATCAATAAATTGCGATACTGATCTCTGGAGAAGTCAGTGTCTGCCAACTATCATTGCAGTGTTTACCCTTCTTGAAAAGCAGTTGTAGCAAATTAAATTGGCTTCTGTCAGTGGGTGATATACAGTGGATGGTCCATATTTTATGGTAAAATTAACAAAGGTTTGATATATAGGCGTCTTCCTAGAGAAGATCAGATTAAAAACAAGGATTTGTAGCAAAGAAAATCCCAATTTATGAGGTGAGGTGAATCTGTTTTCATTTAAAGAACAGCTGTTGAAGGATGGAAGATGACTTGTTTTCGAAGGAGCATGGTTTTAACAATGTATATTTGTATATCACTGATCTCTGTTGCTGGAAAAGCTCTGACTACATTCTCTAATCTGCCATTAGACATTTTATGTCAGTTTATGAAACATTGAGACCAGTACACACAAGTGGTAAAAAACAAAACCAAAACCAAGGCTGCGACTACTTTAAAACGGCTCAAGCAAGAGCTGCTTTCTCCTGCATCTAGCTAAAATGGTGGAAATCTGTCCTAAAGCAGGATCCTGATCCTGGATCTCCAAACAGGATGAAGAAGTGGGAAAAGTGGAAAAGTTTATTCTCTTAGACTGATTTTCTTCCTTTGCCTTGTTATTAAGAAATTTCCTGGAAGTTCATCACATTTTTAACATTGCATGGCCTAACTACCTCCATGGTCCCAGTTCAGTTGCACAATAAAGATGACAAATATTTAGGCTGATCAGCTCTAGAAATCAAAAGAAAATTGGACCACTGATCATATATATATGATATATAATTGTAATACAAATGATGTGTAACATGTCTGCAATTTATAAGATACGATTATAGCCTAATGGTGCTGTCGCTCTTCTGGTTAATTTATAACTAAAGTCTAGTAACTTCAATCTACACTTAAACTGAGTGGCTGCTTTTATGAGAACAGACTTGGCTTAGGCAGCATGAAAAGTTGTCATTGGGTGAATTCCTCACAGTGGTAGTTTTTTTGTATGTATAGGGAGTTTCAGACTGCAATGTGTGATTGTGACAAATAACCCATAGACGGTAAATTTAGGTGGGAAGTGTGAAGTTTGAAATTGTTAATGTGTTCCTTCAGGAGGGCAAGCTGACATCTCTTAAAGCAGTGATTAGTTTGGAAGGGGTTTTCTTAATAGCTCGAGAAACAGCCCTTTTGGTAGTGTCTCACTCAGTTCTCTGCTATAATAAATTGTGTTAGTGCTGCTGGATGTAATTAATTTGCACTGGCAGAGAAGCTGCTCTGCATTGCTTAGAGAGGGAAAATACTGAAGTTGTTGGAGGGGACACTGAGGGTGTGCATATGTGAACAAGTTGTAGCGGGACACGGGCTTTTCTGCCAATACTCCATTCTGGCCAGACCATTTGCAGTCCAGAAGCCCTGACGGTGCCCCACCTCTCAGCAGCTGTTCCAGTTCAGGCACAGTGCCACATCAACATGGCATCCAGACCTGGGCTGCATCACGTCTAGTCATCACGGAAGAGTGGATGTTTTTCTGAGGCCATCATGTGGATGTGCCCTGAGAAGTTTTGTCAAAACAAATTCATCATCCTCAGAGCTGTTTGACCTTTCTTAAATGAGGAACTTAATTGCGTATTGTACAGGTACCAATCTGCTTTGCAGATTTTCATATCAAGGCTGTTTCAATGCTTAAAAGATTGGACTGCTTTCCTGTGCACCTCTAATTGCAATTAGGGTGCTTAATTTGGTTTGGAAAGCAGGTACTTGATTTTTTTTCCCCCTTTCTTTTTTTCTGTTTTGTGTAAATTAAAAGATAAATTGTCCTCGGCTGAACTGTTGACTTCTGAGGCGAGACATACTCGCAGAGGAGGTGTCTTGTTTTTGCACTTTGAGTTAAACCTAAAAGAGCTGTGTTTCACTTCCCATTCATAAATATCATCAGCTGCTTTTCTTGATGATCAAGTGTTTTTGAATAACAGAGCGATGGGTTCAGCAAAGATATTGGCTTTCGGACACATTATAATCTCATTTATTCCTCAACACCTTCTCTGTGTTTTGATGGTTATAAACTACCTGTCTTTGTCTTAGGAAATAATTACCATGGCTCCCTCCTTTATCCTTTACTTGCATCCCTCCTTAGCAAGTAACTCTTGTCTTTTCTTTCAGGTATGGTGTAACTGTTACGTTATCTAATTAAACTCAGTGATTTTCTCAGAAAGCAATAACTTTGAAGTCTGCGCCCTTGGTTTCAGATCTGACATAGGGATTTCATACTCCATATTTTATGTGTTTACATCTGGTATGAGTTGGTTTAATAAAATATGGTGTCTCTGCCTAAAAATCTTCTAATGAATGAACTGCTAGAACTTCCTGGGTGGAGCGGTATTCTTCACTTGAAGATTTTGGGCTTGTCAAAAGGGTCATAATAGATTCATAGCAACATGAAACCAGGTATCTGATTAGTTAATTGCATGAGTAGAATTTATTAAAGCATTCTGCATTGTGATGCCACAGTCTGAAAATGAAATGAACTTCTGGCCCATGCAAACTTGGGTTTTTATTCTCAGTTACATCTTTTCTGTTTTACTTTTGGTGGTGGCGGATTTTTTTATTTTAGCGCTTAAAGATTTCTTTCCCGAGTAGTATCATATATTCAAGTTTTCTCCAGAACAGTCTCAGTATTGTTTGTGTATTTTTCTAGATTCAGATTTTGTTCTACTATTATTATTACCATTCCAAACTATTAAGAGTTTCCATGCTTCTTTTCAATCTGTCACATCTGTAAAAATAATAAACATGCTAACCAAGCAGGTTACTGAAATATTACCTAAAAAGGAGTGGGTTTTTAGATCAATCTTTCAAGTATTTTAACTTCAAGTATACTGACTTATTTTCATTATTCACTTTGCTGGTCACTGTTTCTTCTGATTTGTTAGTGCTCATATTGACTAATGTGAAAGTGATCTTTTTTTAAACCTCAATCAAAACTCTTTGCTGCAATATACTACTTTCCTGCTAATTTTTCCTTCTAACTTTACTATTGGCCCATTCAAAAAGTAAATTTAAAAAAATAATTAAAATTGTATATCGTAACTTGTCTGTATGAACAATTTTTTGTGTTCTCAGTTGTCCTCTTGTAGTATTCTTTTGCGCATTTGTGCATAAATTTCAGTCTTTGAATGGGAAATCCATTTAAAATAAAGGAAAATGCAAAGTACTTGCCCATTAGTGAAGTGCTTACTTTTACTAATTAAAGGTAAATACAGTAAAGATTGCAGTTGCTTTGTCGATGTAATTTTGTTGTATTCTCAGTGTTGGGTTTGTGCTCTTTTTTTTTTTTTTTTTTTTTAAACCAACATTTTAAAAAATGTTCATAGAACTTGGTTGGAAATGCAAACTCCTGTGTGCTTTTCTTTCAGAGTACGGACATGAGTCCAGCTAGTAGCACCACCTCACTTCCTGTTAGCCCTCTTCCGGAGGAGCCGTTATTTTTCAAGGTACAGTTAATTAATTTAATACAAATATTTATGAATTTTGGCTTATTGTTTTGTCTGGTGCACTATGCAGTGCTATTGTTGCTGTTTCCTTTTCTTTAAATTACGGTGATAACAGCAGATATTCTTATATACACATCATGCAGTTTTCAGGAAATACTTAGAATGAGGCATTACTGGTTTTGAGAGGATTATTTTTCCAGCATATTGGAGCTATAAACCATTATTTACAAGACTGTGTTTTTCTCTGTCTCATCTGTCAGTGATAAATTTTGATATGTGCATTCTTACATATGCAGACATGTCATTTTTCATCAATATATTTCTCTTTATATTGCATTTCAAGTACATGTTTTAATGAATCAAGGATTAGTTACCACAAAAATAAAGGAGATGTTAAAGCTATGTCAAAGAACAAAATCTATGTAAACGTAGTGTAAGTCACAGGCCTGCCATTTTAGTTAATTCTAATAGCAAATGATGGGATGATGTTGGCAACTTCATAAGGTTTAAGCTGTGCGTAACAAGTAGCCTTATGTCACTTTTTCACCTGACTGGTATCCAGTCCTAGGACACAGAATGGTCTTAGACAGAGCCCAGCTCTTGGAAGAGGTCTCCTGAGGCCACCCAGGTGTTCAGTGTGGTGCCCTGGATGCAGGCAAAGCAAATGCCTTGCCAGTTTGCTCAGGCAAGGAAGAGGGAATTGGGGTTTTCAGTGTCATTGTCTCAAACGTGTTAAAATATGGATAATGTTACCCTCACAGGAATATTCCTCTTAAAATATTCCCAGTTAGTTCCCACCTACAGTATGAAAACCATTAGTAGCTTAGGTTGTGTTTTCAGTCTCTTTGTGATGATACTGAATTAAATCCGAGGAAGTAGAATTAATGAAGTTTGATTTGAGGTTTGCATCTCTCCTGCACATACCTTGTTCACAGGAAATACCAACCTTCTCCAGACCCCTTAAAAAAAACCTTTCTTTTTTCTTTTCTTTTTCCTATAGTTTGTACCTCTGTGCAAGAATTGTACCCTACAATTCATAACCAGCTAGCTAGCATGCTGATTCCTGTTACTAGAAGGGTTAAGGACCATGCTTGGTTGGTGCTTTCAGCAGTGGAGATACAGATGGGATATCCGTGGTCAGCTATTCACTGATTCTCATTCCTCTTTTGTGGTTTAATGTTTTCAAGGCCACTAGCTCTCAACCAGATTTGGCTGAAGTTGAGCAATGTTGTGCCAAGATATTAGAGCACACATATCTTTTTTGGGGGGAAAACGATATGAAATACAGATAGAAGTCTACTCAACATTGTAAGGCAGATTAATTCGTTACTGTTTCTCCTGTGCCTGGGAAACCACTAAGATACATCGGATAAAAAGAAATGGGCTGCTCAGCTCAAATAAAGGTGTAAGAGGTAAGAAAATCTAACTTGCAATAGTTAGAATAAACTTTCATGCTGAAATTCTCAGCTGAGAAACACTCAAAACAGTTCTCAAACAGTGAAAAACACTGCTCTGTTTGCATCAGGAGCTCTCTGTAGTGCCTTTATTTATTTTGAAAAGAAATGGTATGTATGTAGCTCAAAATGGGTAGTAAATGATTTCTTTGAAGTGGAACGGTTGTTCTAATAGAAAAAAAAAAAAAAAAAAAGGTATTTTTTTCTTTGTATTAAAAGTCTCCTTCCTTTCTATTTTATAGGAGAAAATGGTACAAGTAACTGAAAAAAAAAAGGGTAGAAGAAATTATTTAATCTTTCCTTTTTCAGTCTGGTTTCAAAATGGGAAACATTTTCCTTTGGAATTCAAGTAAAATGGAGGCCAGACCAGGAAAAAGTCAAATACAACTCACAGCTAATGCCCTCAAGTAGATATAAAAGTAATATAAAATGTAACAATTCCTGTTATTTCTCCCTGACTCACTCCAAAAGAGAGCAATATTGTGCCAGTAGTAATGTGAATGACTGGTTTTACAAGCCATAACCCTATCCAAATACTGTCAGTCTATAATATTGGCTTTTGATGATGGGATGATGCATTCCCCAAGCAACATGATAATAACGTTTCCCACCTCCTTGCTGTAGAAATAAAGATTGAAAAAGAAATTCCATTCTGTGGTTCTGAAAACACAGGTGTAACAGAGCAGGGCCGTATAAAAACAGTGTCCCTTTGGGACGGCTGAAGATCTCTGAGCTAATGAGCTTTTATATTAGATTGTGAAGTGAAACCTGTTTTCAATCATACCTGGTTTTATACCAAGAAAGCGATCTGTCCTTTCTTGGATTTTATCAATTCATATTCAAAAGAAAATCTGCATAAAGAAAGAATGTAAATCCTGTCATCATACTCTCATTACATCCAACTTCACCAAAGCAGATGCCTGTCATTTTTAATCCCACAGGATGTGTACACTATAAATATGAAGGAGAACCAACGCTTGTTCAAAACATTTTGAGATTTTGAATTTGATCTAGGGAAAGCTGGAAGCCAGGCTCCTGTGGGAGTGCTTGCATGTTGCATCTCATCTCTGGTAATGCTGAACTCAGCTACCATTTTCACAATACATTCTGCATGCTGTGATGTGCGGTACCGCCAGAAGGATCCAAATCATGTGAGACCTACTCAGGAACATTTGGAGGAAAGTCTTTCCTAGTGCAGCAAGGGATAGTCTGCTTGGGTCCATTGTATACCTTTATTTGAATGGGGGTTTTAATGTTTTATTTCTGTTAAGACAGTACCTTTAAAGGAGTGTCAGTGATACCTAGCAAAAGGAATAGAAAACAATTGAATAAGAAATAAGGATAGCCAATTCAGTTCTATTTAATCTTAAAAGCAACCCTGAGAAAATGAAAACATAAATTTATCATTAATGCCGTTCAGCAACCTTCCTCGTAACTGTTGTGAAACAGTAACAGAATTTGGTTTTGCTTGAGGAATGAGCAACTTTGTACACTAACCAGGAGTATAACTAATATTTCATGTGGCTTTGGGTTTTCTTCTCCATGGGGAGTTAGTGATGCACGTGGGTTCAGAGCAGTCTTCCCTAGCCATACTCTTTAAAAGCTTAGAAAAAAATCCTGCTCAGACATGTATGGAGATGGTGCACTTTTGAAAAGCTTTTCTAAACTAATTTTTGATAAAACACTCATAGGCATTTCTTTTTAGTGAGGGTTATTTTTATGTCCAATTCCAGCTTTCAATCCTCTACTGTTTTTTGTGGTTAAAGCTATTTTAAATAGTGAGATCTTTTCCCATATCATGGGAAAAGTTTATTTCTTCTCTGACAAAAACACATCTTTGTTGGTGGTTTTGCACTTAAACTTTTCTGTAGGGAAGATTCTTCCTTTGAACAGAAGTTTACCTTCCTGTCCCTGTATAAAATCACTTGAAGAATTAGAGCCTTATCACAGGGAAAAAATTTATGTCAGAGTTGAAGTTTCAGAATTAGGAATTTGAAATACAGCAGAACAGAGTGGTATTTTCCTTGCAACCTTAACTGAAGTGTTGTTCTACATTATAATAGCAAAACCATAGCTGGCTGAAATGTGAGTGACTTTTAATAAGACTACTCATATATATGCTTATAAGCTGTAATTAAAAATAATCTTACCTTTCATTTAGAAGATCAGTGAAGAAGAGGATATTTCTGAAAGGTCACTTACCAAGCTATTTCTCATCCATTTTTTAGAACTTATTCCTTTCTCCTACTCATTGTACTGTGCTTTATTGTAACAATATTGTATTATTTTTAAAATTATTCTAAAAAACACTGTCAGGCACTTTTAAGAAGGCATATTACCTAATTATACATTATCTGTTATAATGAGGACCAGTCTCACTGGTTATTAGCCGCAACCAAGTTGTAAATAGTAACCATAATAGTAATTTATTATAGCAACGTTCAATTGCATTTCAATTCCTTGATTAATCTCAACCATGCTTTACTAATTAACATTAAACAGAAGAAAAAAATCTGTACATTTTTTGCTTTCTGCTTTGAAGGAGCTAAGAATTTCCTTCAGCATTTATTATCTTACTGTGTTCTGACTTCTGTAATTAATACTCTTGATGCTAATTCCCTGATTAAGAAACGTAAGTGCCAAGGCAAGTAGCAAAAGCTAAAAGTCCTTAGCAGTTACCACTACTGTAGGTTTTATAAAGTGTAGATCTATACTAAATTAGGTTTATACTAATAGTTCTGCCATTTATCCTGCAGCTCTACAGGCTCTGTAAACACAGATCTTTGCAGGCCTGACTCTGGCAGCTCATCACATTTATGCATACAACTTTAACAAGAGATAGATTTTCCATCTATTCAATGATCAGAATAATATTTTTACTGCAGGTGTTTGGAATAATCAATATGACAGTCACAATAATGTTCACTGATTAGCTAAAGCAACTTATCTTTGAGAGTGTGACTTCACATATCTAGCTGAAGAATGAGTCCTTATCCTTAGTCAGCAATGATAACAATAAATTGGGCCTATTCTTCAAAAAGCTTCTTATGCTAGTTGACACATAGCCAGCTTCCTATCTTCCTTAAATGTCTCCCATATTTTAACTTCCTTCAATAAGACCTTTTTAATGTATTGTTTCGTTTTGTATCCAAAAGGGACTCTGAAATAATCACATAGACATTATGACCCATGGACAGGTACAGCTTACGGTTCATTGATCCTCTTTCATGGGCTGGAAGCGTCATTAGCTCTTGTCCCTCACATCTCACCCTCCATCTGAATTTCTGCTTCTACTGAGCAGCATGTAAGATCTGAAGCCTCTGAGGTTTTGGGGTTTTGTTTGTTACAGAAGTACGCTTAGTATTTCCGGTAAAGTGAATAGAGTTATAGAAGTATGACTCACTGAGGCCCACCTCTCCTAATCTACCACACCAATCTCCAGGTTATTTTAAACCAGTCTCTCATCATTCTTCAGAGGTTTAATTGATTCCTCCTACTCTTTACCTCTATTTCCTGTATCAGTATTCACATTCTCTCTGACTCTTAGTGTATAACTGGTGTAGCACAGACTTTCAAAAGTCACATCATCATAGCAACCTTCTGCCTTTGATGAAAGCCTTCATTTTGTAATTTTTGAGAAAAGAGTTACACATCTGATTTGTTTCATTGTCTTTATCATCATAGTATGTGAGATCTGGAAAAGCATTGAATTTATTCTGAAGGTAGAAGTGATAATTAGGTATTATGGGTCCTGTTGCAAGAAGCATCTGTGCGTCAATGGGTGGGTAAATGTGGGTCAATACTCAGCCCATATTCAGCATGTTCATCAATGACCTGAATGAGGGGATGGAGTGTATCCTCAGCAAGTTTGTTGATGATACCAAACTGGGAATGCTGGCCAACACTCCAGAGGGCTGTGCTGCCACCCAGTGTGACGTGGACAAGCTGGAGAGCTGGGTGGAGAAGAACCTAATGTGGTTCAACAAGGGCAAATGTAGGGTCCTGCACCTGGGGAGGAAAAATGCCAGGCACTAATATAGGGTAGGGGTGGACCTGCTGGAAAGCACTTCTGAGTAGAAGGATCTGGGAGTCCTGACACATAGCAAACTTTCCATGAGCTTCCATGCCCTTGTTGCCAAGAGGGCAAATGGAATCCTGGGCTGCATAGGGAAGAGTGTGGCCAATAGGTCCAGGGAGGTCATTCTCCCCCTCTACTCTGCAGTGGTGAGACCACAACTGGAATACTGCATCCAATTCTGAGCTCCCCAGTTCAAGAGAGACCAGGAACTGCTGGAGAGAGTCCAGCGTAGGGCAACAAAGATGACTAAGGGATTGAAACACCTCCCTTATGAGGAAAGGCTCAGGGAAGCCTTTAACCTGGAGAAGAGAAGACTGAGTGGAGACCTATCTATGTTTACAAGTACCTAAAGGGGGGAGGGTTGAAGGTTTCCAGCAATAGGATGAGGGGCAACAGGCACAAGCTGGAACCTAGGAAGTTCCATTCAAATATGAGGAGAAACTTCTTTACAGTGAGGGTGGCAGAGCACTGGATCAGGCTCCCCAGGTTGCTCATGAAGTTCCCTTCTCTGGAGATTTTCAAGACGCACCTGGATGCAGTTCTGACTAACACACTCTACGCAATCCTGTTTTAGTGGGGGAGATGGACTAGATGATCTCTGGAGGTCCCCCCCAACTCTGATGATTCCATGATTCTGTGATCTAGTCACTCTCTTTTCCTTGTTCTCAGTAGTTTGTGCACATTTTTCCTAGGAAAGAGGGATCTTCCAGCAAGTTTGAGTAGAACTGCATTACCTGAGTAATGAGCAATATTTGCATCAGTTCATCCAGCCAGTTGTGGATGTAGCTGTAAAATTCTCCTCCTAAGCTTTGACTGATGTGAAATTGAGTGACAAAGAATAAGATCATCAAAACAGAACTTAATGGAAGAAAAAATTTAAAATAATATATATAATCGCCCAGTGTTCCCCCGCCCTAATAATTTCTTTCTGGTCTTAGTTTATCCTGTAAACTGATTCTGTGAAACAAGCTGTCTCTCTCACAACATGATCTCTGTGTCTGCCATTGATTCTGATTTCTTACTCAAGTTGAAAATACACTTCATTTATGGCCAAATGTGAACACATCTATATGTACCTTGTAAGTATCCATTGAACAAGCTGTCCTGTATACCAAGGAACCAGAAATATCTACCTCTTCCTGCAGGTTTTGAAAAGAGGAGATACAGAAGACAAAGGAGCTCCTGTGTAATCTAAAAATACTGTTATGCAATTTTAGGTATACTGAATCCGAGTTAATAATTCAGGTAATGTTACTGCTGAGCTACTTCAGGTTATTTGCCCTAGGTGAAAGTATTCAGTTCAGCTCTGTTAGGGGAAATGGAGCAAGCAAGGAGAAACAAATAGACTAAGCAATATTCCAAGGCAGAGTAAAGAACAGGACAAAAGGCTGCCTCCAGGGCTCGGGCTCCAACCTTGTTTGGTAACCAATCCAAGTGTAATGCAGTGTTAAAATCCAGCCTGTAGAAGAGAATGACTATCAAGAACCCCTCAGTGGATATTCTTTTCTGTTCTGAATTTGTTCTGTTCTGATTTATAGTTAAGGAAGAATTTCTCACCCAGACAAAATTTGCCTTGACTGCCTCTGAGTGATGCGTACCTGCCAAGCTTCTTGTATGGCCTAGTCAGACAAATATTTACACATTCTGAACACGAGATGTTATTTCCTGAGGTTACTGTTTTCTTCAGGGCTTGTGGCTCAAAGTTTGGTCTGAGATCAAAATACTTAAAGAGAGGTAATATCTGAAGGCCCTAACACCTGAAATGTGGGATCATTTAAGAAAACTTGTGTGAACTCAGAAGTACAGTTGTCCTGGTACACTGACATTTTACAACATTTCAAAATTGTAAACCATTGGCTTAGGCAAAATCGATGCTTTTAGTGCTATAAATTCCATTATTTCCTCAGATAGAAAAAGGATTAATATCTGTCTTACTAAAGTCTCCAAAAGCAACCAGAAACACAGATGATACTTCAAACGAAGGCAGAAAGATCATAATTACTTTTTTTTCAGTTAACAGGGTTACCAGCATAACTTAAAAATGAGTATAACCGGTACTACAATGGTAAATATGAAGTTTGTTCAGGTTTCTTCCCTCAGGCAGACACATAATCACACAGTGGATTCTGATACATACCTACAGGGTCCTTTTTTCCTGCTGAGTACTCTGTATCTAAGATTAAAAAGTCATAAAACTTGTAGCATTACAGGTTGCTGAAAACACGTTATCAGTAAAACTAGGAAAAAAGATTTTTTTGAAGCTTCATGGGAGGATCCTGATATTCCCCGTAAGAGCACTTAAAGTTCTTCATCCTAATCCTCTCAATACAGATAGTAAATCCTCCTAATTTCCCTTGGCTATGGACTGATAGGCATAAGTAAATATGGGCATTGGCATTTGGAAAATATGACGGACTGTCTTTTACGAAGCAGGAGTATTCCAAGAGGTTCAGAGTTAAAATCTGTTTAAGTCAATAGTGCAGTGCCCATTCACTACACTGGCATGTTCCTTTAGTTCACGGATAGTAGGAGGCATCTATTACTTTAGAAGTAAAAATGTAAATCTGTACTGACCATTTTAACCCCATCAATTGTTTTAGAAGTGAAAATGTAAATCCATATTGACCATTCCAACCCGAGAGTGTTTTTTGTGGTTGTATTGCTGTAAATATGATGAAATTGGAGTGTTTCCATAAATTTCATTCAGTGTAACTAAAATGTAGGACTATTTGCAATGTGAGAATTTATTTAATAATAATGCTTCCATTTCCAGTATGTGTTAGAAAATAGATTTTTTTTCTTCCTAGAATAAATTAAACAAGCCAGGGATTTGAAAATGGTTTTCCTACATCTCAGACAAGTATTCTCATGGTAGCAGGTGGTCTCTCTCTCTCCTTCTGGCCAGTGATTACATTTTCCAGAAAACCTTAGAAAGACACTTGCATGTAAACTTAGCATGTTTTAGAAAAAAGCTTTCAGCTTTGTCAAATAACAAGTTTTTAAATGGAAAACAGCCGTTAAAAAGGTTATTGACTCATCTATTAAAACACATATAAACAACTTTCCCTGTGTCTAAATAAGTAATGTTAATGACCCAGCCACATGTTTTCAAACATAATTTCTACTGTAGGAGATTCAGGGTTGGCATTCTGAAATTCTTATCAAGTTGTATGCTTCAAAATTACGACACTAAAAATAAGTGACTGATTTTGATAACGCTTTCCTAGAGTTTAAAGAGACAGATATTTTGGTGAGCAATTGAAACAGCCATTAAAGAGAATGGGATATATTCTGTTAATTTTAATCACCTTAAATGAAAAGCAAGATTTAATTACTGAAACACAGGCACCTTGTCTCACTTAAAATACCCAGCTATATCCTGCATTTCTTCCAGCTGCTGCTCTAGTATAGTAAAGTACTAAGAAGTGATGAATGATGCTTTGCTATGGTTTATTTTTTGTCACATTCCTGTTTTTTTTTTTTATTTTATTTGAGATTGTCCCTAGGTCATGCTCCGTCTTGCGTTAAATTATAATGTCCCTTGCAAGTCATGTGCTTATGGTGGACTGTTTAATTGTTGGGGAAACTGGCTTGGGAGGGAGGGGGCTTTGATTGTGTGATAGAGCTGGACTAGGTGACTTACAATGTTTGGTTGGGGTTTTCCAAGTGTTCTTGTTCTTGCCACCAATGTTAACATAAAGTTAAAGCTAGGTCTATGTGAAAAAAAATTAAATCTCTGTATTTAAATATTAGAAGTATAACACAGTTATAGAATTGTTGAAGTAAGTTTCTTGTTTCTGAAAAGTGTGATGTACCCTGGTTTCAAGCCATAGCATGTGCATTCCATTTACTCTCTGCCCTTTTCCTCATTTTCAGCACAGTTCAGTACACTGATAATTGGTAATGAAATATAAATGTGTGTTTAAGGTGACTATAGCTTGTTGAAGAATCATCAAGTTGTCTTTTACCTTTTTTACACAATCTTTTAAAAAACAGGAAAATAAAAAGAAAATCTTTCTTTGTTTGTTGAAAAGTTCTTAAATGTGGTTGAATTACGTGGCTCTTAATAGCACTCCAGGAAAGTTATGTCTCATCTTATGTGTAAAATCAGAGATCTATTTATTCAGGTTTCTTCATTTATCAGAGATTAATAAGAGTCCTGAAACGTATTGGGGATGGAGCAAATGGAAAATGCCAGTTTTATTTCTTTTAAAAATGTTGAAAACCTAAGTTGTGGACACGTTGCATTTTTGTAATGGGGAATATGTATAGGAAAATGCCATTCGTACTTCAAGTAGCATATGGATAACAATGACAACTTAAAAAATATTGTAATTTTTGTATAATAAGAATTTCTAAACACTTTTATAAATAAACAGATGTTGGTATGATTCACTTAAAAATGCTGTTTAAGATAAAAAAGATAAAGAAAAGCAAAAGGAAAAAGAGAGCACTGTCGTAGTTGCAGAAGTTGATAGTGGTGGTGGGGCCAAATAATTGTAGATTTTGATGAGATTAAGATTAGCAAGGGCATCACGGATCAGGATATGCAAGCAATGAATGGTATCCTTAAGTACAGAACTGAAGATTTGAAAAGGGATAGGAAAAATTCTTTTCCATCGATGCTGAGTAGTTCAGTTCCTAGGCAGTGTCAGCAGCATGTTCTTTGCTAGGAACTAGGAATGACAGGGTCCTCCTCTCCCTCCCAGATGGTTCTTTACTCGTGTAGTATTTACTCCTAGCAGTATGGTATAGTAATTGTAATTTGATTAAACTCATCTTAGGACAAGCATTAAATTCACTAATGGTTCTGTTCCTCTGGTGTCTGACTATCTCCCAACTATAGCTTAACCTGGCCTTGGATGTTAAAAAACATGAAAAGAATTTCTATAAATATATTAGTAACAAAAGGAGGACTCGGGATAATCTGCATCCTCTATGGGATGTGTGAGGTAGCATAGTGACAAAGAATGAGGAGAAGGCTGACGTACTTAATGCCTTCTTTGCTTCAGTCTTTGGTAGTAGAGTAGGTTGTTCCCTGAGTACCCAGACCCCTGAGATAGTAGATATGGGTGGGGAGCAGAATGAAGACCCTATAATCCAAAGGGGGATGGATTCCAGCAACGAAGCTGGTGAGGGATCTGCAGAATAAGACTTATGAGGAGAAACTGAGGGAGCTGGGGTTGTTCAGCCTGGAGAAGAGGAGGCTGAGGGGAGACCTTGTCGCTTTCTACAACTCTCTGAAATGAGGTTGTAGAGAGTCGGGGTGTGGTCTCGTTTCCTAAGTCACAAGCAATAGGACAAGAGGAAATGGCCTCAAGTTGCACCATGGGAGGTTCAGGTTGGATATAATGAAAAATTCTTACGCTTNCTTTCACCAGCTTCGTTGCCCTCCTCTGTACTTGCTCCAACACCTCGATATCTCTCTTGTGTTGAGGTGCCCAGAACTGGACACAATACTCAAGGTGTGGCCTCACCAGTGCTGAGTACAGGGGGACAATCACCTCCCTGCTTCTGCTAGTCATACTATTTTTAATGCAAGCCAGGATGCCATTGTCCTTCTTGGCCACTTGGGCACACTGCTGGCTCATGTTCAGCCACCTGTCGACCAGCACCCCCAGGTCCTTTTCTGCCAGGCAGCTCTCCAGCCATCACAGATGGGTTGACATAGTGCTTAGAGACATGGTTTAGTGGTGGTTTGTTATTTTTTAATCAGAGTTAGGTTGCTGGTTTGACTAGAAGATCTTAAAGGTCCCTTCTCACCTAGAGAATTCTATGATTCTATCTCTGTTGCTTGAAAACAACATTTCCATTTGCTGTAATTGTTACATTTCAGGATGTTGTCAGTAACCAAGAAAGGAATGAACAAACATGATTGATTTTATTTTTTTCCTCCACATAGCAAGATCCTTCCAAAACAGACTATTTATGTGAAAGAGAGAAGTATGTAATGGTTCACAGGTCTGTACAGAGCAAATCTTTGGTTTTGGTGTTTCTAACAAGACACCTAAATAGCCAGTTTATTTCAACAAATCGGTAAATAGAAGTAAAGTTCTGGAAAAAAAAAATCAGTTTATCTAAACTGAACAACAGGAATACTGGATCTGAGGAATAAAGCGTTGTTTTTAAGACCCACTAAATATCAGGTTTTTACAAGCAACATCAAACTAATGCTATTGTTGAAGGTTTTTCTTTACCTTTTACTGAAGTACCTAGAACCTCACCTCTTTCACAGACTGCTATGTCTACATCAAATTTAAATTGCTTAGGAAGCATGTACTAAACAAAAATATGTAGGGGATGATTATGTATCTTATAAAAATAGATGCAATAATAACATGAAAAAAAATAATACTAAGAAAACTGGTGACAGTGAATGTTTAAAATACTTAATTTGGCATGTCATTGTTAAATAATTTAGGACTTTCACACACAAAAATGTTACCAATTTTTAGTATTACAAGAAAGAAATTTAAAGATATTAAATATTGTTTTTATGCTGGTATTGCAGTTGTAAGTAGAATGAAGTTAGGGTACTGTTTGAGAGGGGAACTAGGAATACAAAGTTGACTTACTGTTTCTGAGCAATTGTTTGGATTACCATAGGTCAGTTTACCTTGATGAAATTTTCACTGCCTTTGGAGATAAAATAAATATTTCTGTAGTCATAAATTCAATAACCCAGCATCTTTCTGTGAGCAGTTCTGGATGCGCATCCACTGCTCTGTCCATAGTGTGCCCTGCTCACTGAGCAGCACTAAGAGGAGGCATTTCGTGGAAAGAAGTTTGTTGAACCTGACCATTTGAGTACTAGCTGTGATATCAATACACAATTAAATTTGAATGAAAAACAGTTTTTCTCTCCCATGGAAATGTCAAATATTTCAGGACATTCTCATGCTCTGCACAGGCACGAACAAGTGGATTGTAAGCAGTGTTATTCACCCACCCCGGTTAGAAGCAGCAAAGCCTCTAGCTGTGATAGCAAAGTATTTGTCATAATTAGAAATGACCAGAATGGTACTTGTGGCTTCTTGGTATCTTCATTATTTTGCTTTTGCTCTGCTATATTCTTGAGAGCACTCCTTCAATTGCAAGTTTGTGTATTTTATGTTTATTGCCATGCATATAAACATTTTGAATGAATAATATTTACAGGTCTTTAAACTATTAATCCTTTAAGCCTTTTGCTTTGCTGTCCTCTTTTGAATATCTTTATCCTCTGTCCTTCCACAGCCACAGAATGGTTGATTCCGGTAGTCTTTATCTGATTTCCATAATTATTCTCAGTGATGCATGAGGATGAATGCAAATTTGTTAGCACAATGTTAATTCCGTATCATGACAAGAAAAAAACCCACAGAATTATCTGTCCATAAATTAAACCAACATTATTATTGGGTTTAATCTATTTTAGAAGGCAGTATGCACCTCTTAGCCAGAAAGAAGTCCTTAGAGAAAATGAAATTAATTGGGAGAAAATTAACAAATGTTACTAAGCTGTCATTTTTTATGTATCACTACCAACACCATATAAATGCTACTCACATATCATCTAGATATCTTCAGCATGCAAATTTGAGGGTACTGATCATCATAAATAGTAATTAATTCTGTGGGTCTGAGGCTTTTGCAAACACTAATCCTCACAACACTCCTACAGGATGAAGAGGCATTGTTACCATTCTTTCACAGAAAGAGGCTTGAGGTATTTCTGCTCTATGGGTGATACCATGATACCTGATCTCAGGCTGGGGAACTGATTCTGTTATTCCTGGGTTTCAATTTCTAGCTATTAGTTACTCCTCTCTGACCTGCGACTTACTCAAAGAGCTAATCTTCCCACTCAAAACAAAAATTCTGCAACTTCTTTGCTATCCAAACTGGGGAGCCAAGCCCATCCTGCAAACAGATGTTTACATTCATGATTATGTGTAGGAAATTATAATTTTCCCTTAAATAAAGGATCAATATCTGAGGAATATATTTTAAGATAATTTTCAATTCAGTATAATATGAAACAGACAAATAATTGACACTATACAGTGCATCAGTATAATACTAAAAATTCTTTGCTTGTAGGAATGGAAAGCTTGAAAAAGTTATTTTTCAAGTTTGCATTGCAGTATTTGATGGAAAATGTAGAGTGTTAAATATTACTTTGTACAATTCAGTATTATTTTCTAGCAACAGTCCTTTCCACATCATATGGAAATGAGGTTTCTCTTTTTTTTCTGTTTTATGTTGTTTCCCCTCTGGGACTCTGTATACAAAAGGCTTTAAATATGAAAATAAAAATGGTAGGCAGTTGCTAAAAAAAAAGTAGTCACTCTTCTGCTACGAGGAGATGAGTTATAAGTGTCCATTTATATTCAATCCCTTCTCTAATATTTTCACAAACTTTTTTTTTTAGGAAATCAAATCACTCACCTGCATAATACTTGCACTATGGGACACCACTGACCTATAGGTTGGACCGGTGGCTGAAGTATTAATTAAAATTACCATCCTAATCAGTGTGACTAATATTCTACTTTATATCTGCATTAAATTAGTCTGAAGGCAGATTAATGTAGAGGAGATACTTTTAGTCTAACTTCTCTACATTACAAATGCTGCCAGGGAGATTCATCAAAGGGTTCGGCTGAAAAGATAGCCCTGCAGATATACAATATACATAAGATGTGCTGTGCTACTTTTCAGCCATACCAGCTTGTTATCAGCAATTTTCTTTTTTTTCTTTTTTTACAGTTGAGATGTAGTTTTCGTAAGATCAATTTAGGCTTAAGAATGGTTAAAGGAAGTTACCTATGAGTCCTTTAGGTTAAAGAAGTACAATTTCTTTAAATGAAGCAAGTGATGTTTTCATCCCTTTGTATGTGCATGTTATGGGGTAAAAAAAAACCTCACCCTGTCTGTCACACTGTGACTAGCTTTAGACTGTTGAGCTTTAGACTGTTGAGCAAAACATTATTTGTTAGCTTAACCAAAATGTTTAGAACCAAGACCTTTAATGGAATTCACCAATTGTTAGGTTAAAGCAACAGCAGCCATATTTCTTTGCCCTGCATTATCAAGTGGTCCTTTAAATCTGTTTATTTTTTTCTTTCCTAGCTCATCTTAAATAACAACATGTTTGTCATTTTACCCTCTTGACTCAGTTTTGTCTCTGTAATATCAACTCTTACAGAACAAAAATATTGCACTAATATCACGACTAATACCAGAAAAGCTTTCCTCTATAAATACTTTACCTAAAAAAGGGTTCAAATAAAGTCTGCAGTGTGACAGTTTATGTTAATCCTGTTTTTAAATAAAAATGCTTGTACAGTATATGATGAGAAGCACTGCTAATATGAATAAAGGGGAAGATTCCTTTTGTGTTATTGCAGAACAATGTCATGAAAAATATGAGCATCTTTTGAAATTGTACTGTGTCATACAAGCTTCCTGTAGAATGATTCTTACTTCTTCCAAGTTCCTTAGGCAATTGAATTTTTTAAAAATAAGAATCTGGGGGCTTGTTGGGAATGTTACAGAGAGCCGATTGTATTTCTTACTGTGATTCATTTGGCCACAGCGCATCCTTGTCCCTGGTGGTGTTATTAGGAGTCTCCTGCAGGGTAGGTTGATCTCCATGCACTCAATGATCTTGACAAATTTTGATAGCCAGTTCTGATATTAAAACCATTTGGCAGGAAAACTAGTATTTACAGGTATCATGGTGGTATAAGCAAAACAGCAGTAATACAGCATAGTTCAAAGAAATACCTTACAGAAATTACTGACATTTATTTAAGTTGCAACTCTAGCTGTAAAATTATTTAAAAGCACTGAATAAATGTCTGATAGGTAAAATTACTACAAAAGAGATCTTAAAAGTTAAGAACCTCTAGTCAGTTACCTAGGAATACAAGAACACCTTAGCAAAATTATATACTTGTGAGGATAATATTCTTTGTATGACAGTGCTCATCTCACTGTGAAGAGTCAACTGGGGACACCCACTGACATATATTAAATATAAAGGTCCATATTGTTAATTATTTCATTCCTCATGTGAGGAAGGATACAGCAAGCATTATTGTACCTACATAACTTCCTACGGTTTTTCTTTTAGTAGTATCAACTGTTATTTATATTCTAGATGAGAGCACTATATGGACAAGCCTATAGGGCAAGAAGAGCTAACAGACATACTCAGATGGGCAGAGTATATAAGAGAAAGCACATATTGTAATGCTGTATTAACTACCATGAAACCCAGCAGGTGTTAGGTATGAGTTCATTTCTCATTTGTCTTTTGTACTCCCTGTTTAATTTGGTTTAACTTTCTACCTTACTTTTCTTGTCAGGAGACTGGAAGAGGTCTGTATTTAATGAATTGCAAATGATCAAGAATTATCTAGGAAAAGTAAATGTACATAATTTTAAGGCAACAGATCTCTTGCATCCCTGAAGAACACCTAAATATAGTTCATATTCTATAGTTGGGAAACTTTTATTTTAATGATTATTAGTCTAGCACTTATTTAAGTAATTAAATAATTATTTATTTAAATAATTATTATGATTACTTAAATAATTAAATAATTATTAGGCTACAGTTATTAGACCTGAAGTAATTCTTTAAACTTTATGCACTTAACAGATTTAGGCATATTTTGTGATGGTCAAATCTGTATGATTCACTGCTTGCTGAGCTCTATCCAGCAGTGGAATCTGGGTACATGAGCAAGGTTTCACAGTTTTGAAAAAGACCCATGCTGTTTTCCCTCAGAGGTGGAATATGGCTGCTTTCTTCATTGTATTTTACAGTTGTGTGAAAATCACTGAACACACAAATAAATTTACGGATCATGGATCGATGCCATCCAGTATAATTTGAACTGAGAAGACTTGATAGTCCAAAATAGAATTCGATAATCCAAAATGACCTTGTTTAACTATAAGAAGTTATTCAGTATAGTACATCTTTGTAGCAGATGACCTACAGCATGAATTGTATGCTTGTCAATCTTTATTTAATGCCTGAAATTCTTAAGAGTATTTAAAAACAAACAAACAAACAATAAACCCCCAAACAACTCACTGCAACCATATATATTTAGTACAGATTGGCAGGGCTGCCACACAGTGTTGCATAGGCATAGAGTTGTTGGGTGGCTTTCTCAAGGTCATACACCACCCAGAAGGTGTGAACTTCCCTAGTTCTTTTCTTTAACAAGTTGATTATTTTTCTTCAACATAACAAGAAAAGTTTGAAAATTTTCTAATTTAAAGTAACAAAATAAAATGAACTTGGTAGAATCTCAAGTTTGATGCACCTTACTTACATGCAGGTGGGAAATGATCTGGGGTTGAGGAAAGGGCAGGACCTGGTCTCTTGGCACAGGAGCTCCTCATTCCAATAAATTATTAACTGAACTGTAAGCCAAAGACAAGTGATTTACAGTAAGTTCTATTCATCAAAAAAAACCCCTTTCTTTTTCACTGTGTGACTAGCTAGAGCGAAATTGTCTGCATGAAGCAGCTTTCAGTATATCTATAGGTGACAATGATCTGCTCTGGTCAAGGACACGTAAGCATCCAGCTGTTGTTATTGACTACAAATATGCTCCCACTGAAAGGATAACCAATGGAGAGCAAAGATGCGAGGAATGAGGACGTAGTTTCTCAGATACTGGGACTTTGGTACATAAAGAGAACCCCCCCAAGAGTTATCTGAGAAGGGTTATGGGTGGCAGGACTGCAATAAGCAGCAAGAGTTCAGCTTTGCCACCACTGATAGGGACCAAATTCAATTAAATGGAGTATGGCAGGTAGAGGAGTGTTATGTGAGATGACCAATGCTTTTCTGGTCAAGAAAACAGATATTTTTTTCTAAGTCCATATAAACAAATAAGCACTACTCTGATTTTGAGATGGGCCCGCCTTGGAGGTTGGAGGAGATCACTGGTGCCTTTGGGAGAGCTAGCCAGCCTGTACCAGGGTAAAGAGCCTTCTCCTCCCCTCTCCAGAGGCAGCATGGATCCAGCAGCTGTGGGGAGCCCAGGCTACTGTACTGAGGGTGGCCAGCTGGTCCTTGTAGGTGGTCCTGGGTCCCTAGGCAAAGCTCACTGTGGATGGGACTGTTCAAGCCAGGCCAACAAAGCAAGGAAGATATCTCCCATGGCATGGGAGCAGCTGAAATGTGACTGTGGTTTTCTTCAGTTCTCCCTAGAAGGCTCAAAAGTTCTCTCTACTTGAAAAGTTATGTGCTCTTGTTTTAATCCTAGCAGAGTCTTTTGGGTTGTGTGAGTTAAAGGCCCTTAAGACTTCTTTATGGAGTTTTTAGAAAGTTTAATATAAAGTTTATTTTACTATAAAGTTTACTAGCAGGCTCACTTGGGAACTGATTTTGCCCTGATACATACCCACCCACAGAAAAGGTAAAGATATATATTTCTTACAGAAATACTTACTGTAAACATGCTTTTCTTGGGCTTTTTTTGATTACACCTGCTTCTTCAGAGCTGCATGTGTGGAGCTCTTGATGACAGCAGCCTACTCATCTTCTCTTTCTCCTTTGTTTCATGAGAGGAGAGAGCAATAAAGGAAAAGGAGGAAAAAAAAAGTAAATCAAATGTCAATCAAAGGTTCTTAGCAAGTGCCTCAGAAGAAGAAAGTATTATGTTTACTTGTGATTTTTGAAAAGTTGCCCTGGATTTTTCTTTCTTTTTTCTGGATGGACAAAAAGGAAAAGATTGCAAGGGTGGGAATTCCCATTTGTGGTTTACAAAAATGCGTTTACATTGCAAATAGTGCAAGATTTATGCTATTTTAGTAGTTTATTTATAGAGGAAGATGGCCTTGGGTTTCAGGTACAAAAGTGAAAATGGGAGGATGTGGAACTTCTGTCCCAGAAGCTGCATATCTTCCTAGGGGAGATAATGTAGGTGATTTAAATTCTATCTGCAGAACTGCCAGAGTGCATTTATTCTTTTTAGTGGCATAGTGAGACTAATTTTATTAATCCTTTGAAGTGCTCAGAAGGAAGGCATGGTAGATATGCAAAATATTAGTACTTGGAAATGTTCTATATGCCAAAATACATAAGAATAGGGCAATGGACATGGTACTGCAGGCTGAATACCGAAAACCATGGGAGTGCTAATTGGTAATAAGAATATTAATTCACATCAAATAGTCCATGCTGGCAACTGACTGTTATGAATGTTATGATTTAATTAGTACTTTTTGGCAGGTATGGGGATGTTTAATCAAATTGGTAAGATTAGATCCGGTGTGTGTGAAAGGGATAGGCAACGCCTTGCCTGCTAGAGCTATGTCTTAATTACTTTGTCCCTGTTGTGAACACAACAGAACTTCAGATGGATTGACACCTTATGTTACAGGAACCATGTTGGAATTGTCTTGCTCTAGTTCTTTTTGATCTCATGCATACAATGAGATTAAAAAAAAAAAATCCAATTTGACAGTTTCAATGAAAATTGGGTTCCCTTCTAAGTAGCATTGTCCCGACATGAATAAGTTTAGATCAGGAGAGCTGCTTGAAAAAGATTCCTAATGTCAGAATTTTGTTTATTAAGTTTTTAGTAGCCATATATTATATTATGTGCATAAAGTCTAGGAAAGTTTAGGATATCTTTATCGTTTAATACATTGAATTCTAAGAAAACTTTCATTACCAATTTTTCTCTTTTCTAGTCTTTTCCCTTTTCTCTCCTATCACAGAAGGTAACAAACACTTCTTTTCATTTAACAGATAATGAAATTGAAATTAAAATAATAATGAAAATTTCATTAGTAAATTAATATTTTCATCCCTTCATTTTCCTGTCACTCAGGTGAATGAAAAGCTAGAAACAGAGGGGTAAAGAAGTCATGTAGTGATAAAAATGATATATGGTTTCATCTTTCAATGACTTAATTTAAAAAAAACAAACAACCAAAACAAAATCCAACAACAACAACAAAAAACAAACCCAAGAAACCCACCAAAACTCATATTTGTAGGACTTGGTCCTATTTGTTTTCAGTAGAAAATAAGATCAAAGCTGATGCTTTGCTCAGAAGTGAAAGAAGATACCATTTCTATATGAAAAGCAAGATTGTAACATTACTAGGCAGGTGAAACTGCCTGTGAGGACAGCTAGATCCACACTGAAATTCCATTACAGCAATACTAGTTTCTTGCTCCTAAATACATCCTTCAGATTTCTGTAGCAGTTAGAGCCTAATAACAATGTTTCAGTTAATCAGTCAAAATTAACTTTTAGTAAAGCAATTAGCAAGATGGAGAAAAAAAGATTTAAAGGTGTCATAATGGAAAGATTACAGGTATAATGTGATGATAAACCTCGTAAGGCATGAGTTTCATTTTTTTGAGAACAGCAAAAAGATAATAAGTAGCAATAAAGCCACATGGCAACGAGTAACAGAAGATGCCTTAAATTAGTAATAGTAATCAAATGGCTCATGAGCCCACCTGCAAGAAAGTCTGAACAGGGAGAGAAGTCAGGGGTTTGCTGCCTCTCTAGCTGGGTGGACAGTCTGTATGGAAATAGAGGCTGATGGATAGGTTGGGGGGCAGAGTCCCTCACAAAGGTGATGTGCAGGCAGTTTTACTTTGGTTGTTTCTGTGGAAAAGGCCTTGGCTATGTAGGAGACACTCCTGCTCTATGAGCAGGATTGTTCCAGTTGGGGTTTATACTAGCA
The DNA here is from genome assembly GCA_013400555.1 of Jacana jacana. NCBI lineage: Eukaryota > Metazoa > Chordata > Aves > Charadriiformes > Jacanidae > Jacana > Jacana jacana. Next base: position 42,697 of record VZTM01016067.1, on the reverse strand, counting down.
TGAGAAATGTACTCATGGGCAGAGAGTTAAGCAGGGTCCCGGTGACCTCTCTGGGCTGCAGGTTATCTCACCAATGAGTCTTGTAGTTGCCCGGATTTTCTCCATTATTTGGAGTATGCCACCTACCTACAATTCTGGGAAATGACAGGTTGTGCAAAATTCACCTAAACAAACAAGCTGGCTCCAGAACAGAAGTTGGCCAACCCTGATCTAAGCAATCAAGATTAAAGGACAAAGATTACTTGAAGTGAGGGTTTCAGCTAGATTCAAAACCAGGTATCTTCTTTCTGGATAGATCAGCTGCATACTTGCAGCTCTCTCATTTCTAATCTTTGTGGTGATGCTGAGGGAAGAAAAATTCTGTCTTCCCATTGTACTCACATAGGTTTACATCTGTTAAATCTTTCCAATGGAGAGTGATGCCAAATAATATCTCCTTAGCTCTTTGCCCATTCCCAGTGAAATTATTTGGGCTGGTTTTTTCCCTACTAAGGTAAAGATCTTTCTTAAACTCTCTTATGTAGTTTTTCAGAATTAATTTCGTGTCCCTTTCCAGGAGCTTTTACAGTAAGCTTCTGCAGAAACATTTGTTTTCTCTTGCTGTTGGGTAAACATTGTATTTGAATTGTGAAATTCTGCCTGTGCAAAAAGGTATGCATCAGCAGTGTCTAAAAAGTTCTGCCTGATCAAATGAAAGTCACTAAATTATTTTCTAATCTGAAAATTTACTTTTCTATCATTGAGTTATCCATAGGGGTGGAAGAGTGAGAGAGACAGAAGATTAACTGGGTGTTTAGTTAGTGTGCAGTTCAATGCTAAGATAAACCAGGAGAATATAACTATAGCTGAAGTTTCAGGGTTGTCAGGGGTAAAAGAAATAGTTGTGTTTTCCAGTGTTTGTTGGGGGTAATTTTCCCATCCATTTCTAAGTATCTGTAAAGTGAAAGAGCCTAGACAGAAAGGGTTTGCTGATTTCAGGAAGGATATTCTTTCTTAAATGTAGTTACTCCAGATGTTGTTCTTCAAAACTGACTGGTATTAGCTAACATTCTCAAAGCATGCACTGATGTAAGCTCCTTAGCTTTGCTGCTTAACTTAAGATATAAAAAAGACAAAAGACATAAAAAATAATTATATTTTGAGTGCAAAATATTGCTACTCTCTTTGAGTCAGATCTTCTAAGAATTGCTGGTATCTAAAAGGAAATATTCCTTAAAAGCTGGAATTCCTGGTAAGCATCTCCTGTTAGCGCCTGTTCTGGTGTGTAATAGAGCTTGGTACGGAAGTTTAATGTTTGAAAATTGCAAATAGGGTAGCCAGCTTACAGTGCTTATGATTAAAATATCAAGAGTTCATTATGTTTTAGTTATCTTATACCTTTTTGTTTGGGGGCTGGCCTGCAAACATATATTGTCAAAACTTTCTAAAGTATTTCTAATACTTACTATAAATTCCATTATTGTTTCATTTGAATGTGCAAAAGTGCTTAATATCAGTATAAAAGCATTCACTATGCCAGGTCATTGATGATAATTAAAAGAGAAACTTTACGATAGTTATGGTGGCCATTTATGTAAGTCTTTATTATAAAAAGTAGCTGCACAACTTACACAGCATGTAGAGAAACAGAGTGGTCTGAAAAATAATTTGAGAATTGTACATGGTTTGTAAAATGCACACCCAAACATAGATTCAGCAATCTATGCAAGGCACCTACTTATTTTAGTACATTAAATAAATTTCTAAAGGAGTTATATTTTAAAACTCTTCCTTCTTTTTGGGAAACTTGTCCAAGTCTATATTTACTGCTGTTCATATGCTGTTTTCTTGTTTCGTAAAGCTACCACAATGCATAAATCGCTCTCAACTTTCTACTGAATAAATTTATCGACTGAAATATGAGAGGCTGCTAGAAATGTCCATATAACCTTGGTGTCTCTGTCAATATATTGATTTTACACTAGTTCTCCCAAATGTATTAATCACGTATCCTTCAATTTTCTTTAAAACTTATTTCTGTACCTCTGATGTCTTACTTAAAACATAAGGAGTTTTCTGCACGTGGTATTTGAAGACACTTTGACGTACTGCACTCCTTGAATTAATGGATATTTTGAAAAATGTAACTTCAACTGCAACAACTTTCTTTTATGATCTTAAATGTAGGTCTAATATAAGCATGTGCTTATCTTTGCACATATGCTTGGGTTCATTAGTGCTTGCCTCTGGCATTTTCAGTGCCGTAGAAGTAAAATCCAAGAGTCATTAAAAGTGTGCTCTTCAAAAGGAAAGCAGCCATACTGAACAGAAATGCTTTCTTAAGGAATAGTCCTAATTATTGGAACATGATGCATAGAAGTGGAATTGACCAGCACTCAAACAATTCAGCAACTAAATTTTGCATATTTATAACAGTATTCTGATTGTAAGTGTAACAATTATGTCATTTAAAAAAACAGTGATTATCTAACATTCTCATATTATATGGCCATGCCAAATACAGTTGAAAATGTGATAATCTTCCCTATTTATCGCCAAGGTCTTTATCTAGATGTGCTATTGCACAAACAGATCTTAAAAAAATAGAAGAGCTAAAGTGGAGTCATGCCCTTAGATATGTAGGGAAATCATTTTAATGAACTTGATGTTTCAGAATGAATAGCCATCACATACAGTTAAGATACTGCGCATCTGCCAAATGAGAGTACAGTAATGAATGTCTGCTAAAAGAAAGCACAGACCTGTGATCCCAAAAGGAATGTTTGATAAATATCAAGACCATCCTATTTGTACTTTCAAGATAAATCTGTTTAACCTTTCTGATAGGGATACAGCTGCAACCTAATATTTCAAAAAAGATACAGGTTCCTTTTTAATTGGTGACAAGTTCATGATTAATAGTTTTATGGGATATGATATTATTTAATTTGAGTGATGCACAACATGTATTTTACACCCTGGGAACATAGTTCTACAGGTAAAAGATCTGTCAAATCATGATTAATTTATAAAGATTTCCAAAACCAAAAATTAGATTCAGGAAGTGCTTAACAGTCTAAATGAGCATAATTTGTTTTCCTTTCATCCTGGTTAGAGTTGGGTAACTGAGACTAAGAAAATCTTCTGACTTTTACCAAACTTTTTCAAAATTATATCATTAGAGATTAATTCATGTTGCATTTGTTCATATGGCATATTGCCATCTACCTATTTTAATCCTGTGTTTCTTATGATTTTAACAGTTAAGGTTATGTAGCAGTAATGATTTTGTAAAGTTGAAAATATGTATTGAAGTTATGTATTCTTAAGTGTCTTATTGCACAGCTGAATTATAAAGTGTTTTTTACTTGTACTTTTAAAAACAGTTTAGCTGTAGCTTAAGTAAGGAAAGGTCCATGTTTTATGCCTGATTATAAACTTGTAAATTTTAGAAATAAGTTGTTATATTTTATGTGTGACTGTAGCAGGATGTAATCCAGAGCATCACTCACTGTGAGATGGCACTGCACTCAATCTGATCTGCATAATACTCTCCCTCAGTGGTTTACAGAAATCCCCTTCACCTTCAGAATGAGTCAGTCCTTGAATCCTCCTTGCCTTCTGGCAAAGGGTACCTTCCAGAGACAATGAGCTTTAAGGTAAAAGCCCCATCTTGGCTCCTAGATCTATGCTGGAATAATCAGAAACTTTGTTGGCCTGTCTTTCTAGACCCAAATTCCATATCTTTGTAAATCTCGTATTATTTTTCTTACGATAAAAGTCACCAAATTTTTTATGTGAGGAGAAATGAGCGATTGCACTAGCCTACACTGTGAGCTTTGAGCTCTGGAAGCCCTAAGTATCATGGCAAGTTGTTTCCCACACTTAAGAGTTTTGGGGTTATTTCTGGTTTTGAAACCTGGATTCACATTGATTTTCTTTCTGGACAGAGTAGTAGAATTATAGAATAGTTTGGGTTAGAAGGGACCGTAAAAGGTCATCTAGTCCAGCCTCCCCTCAGCACTATCATCTTATTAGCTAGATAGCTCTTTGGCTGTTCTGTCTTTAAAAATAAACCAGATACCTTCTTATAATAGTTTCGCTAACATTAAAAAAAGTGTAGACAAAATGTTTTTCTCTGTGCAAAAGATAATGCCATCTGGTATTTAATTTTGATCATTAGATAAAGCTTAGAGTAAACATTTTTATTTTCTGGCAAATCTGTCTCAGGAAATACACGTTCCTCCATTAAATCACATTCGTTACAATTAACATTCTGTCGATACTGAAATAGTTACTCTATAAAATTATACAAATTCTTAACTAGTGAAGCTTCTATGAGATGGTGATCCATCCTTTCTGTCTTAGGAGAATGAGCACAATGCGTGGCTATTTTAAGACATGGATTGAATTGAAGAGGCATAGGTGAAGAAGTGCTCTGCCAGCCACGTGTGGGCTCTTTTATCTGAATCCAGAGAAAGCGATACAGAAATAATGTGTAGTGATCATAGCATTGTCTGGAGAACAGAAAAAAAAGACCAAAAAAAAAAAAAAAAAAAAAAGAAAAGTATTGGGCATATTTGTGCCTCCATCAAACCCCACACTTTTCATTCAACATCCAGAGTTACGGCCCCTTCACCTCTGTGTGCCGTCTCATTTGCTCTGGCCTCTTATTCTCTATCTGTAAGTCTCAGCTTCTCTATGCGAGCAATGATCCTTAGCTTATATTCCTGTCCAGATGCACTGTCTACTCAAGGTCTAGTTGATCTTTGTTTTATTTTTTTAACTCATTAAAGTCTTGTCTCATATGGCCTGTAACATCAAACTCTTTTCATTGACTTGAATCTCTTTTTCCTGCTGGAATAGCAATTTTCCAGTGGGGCTGCCTTGTTATAAATTGTTGAATACTCACAATTTTCCAACCGTGGGCATTTTGTGATGTAACCCCGACTTCATTCCTTAGGCCATTATTTTTTCTAAATGATTTCTGCAGGATTGACTTTCTTCTCAAGGCAAGAATGAAAGAGGAATACTGCACCCAGTCTTTCAGCAAATTACTTTCTTATACATCAAAAGACTGGACATTTAATATAGTACTCATTTTAAGTTCTTGTACAAGAAAGTTGTTATATTCTACTTACATATGGTATGGCCATACTTACATTACTGTATCTGTTTTAGTATTGATTATTATAAATTGTACCAGAAAAAAATTAGGTTCAGATTTTCTGTGACATTTGTTCTTTTTATGTTTTTTCCTTTTAATCATATTTTCTATCAAAAGCTGAAAAGTTTTCTACTATTTTTGATATTTTCCTGTAGCTTAACTTTTCTTTTGTGGCTATTTTGTGGCTTTTTCTTCTATTACATCATTTTTCCTGTGTCCTATTTAATCCATTCTTCTGTTATATTACTTACTTACCATTCTTTCACAACTACTCCTCCCTTCCTATGATTGGTTGGTTGGTTTGTGTCACCACATGCAAAACCAATTCATTAGGCTTTCTGGAGAGCTGGATCTGATAAGTAGGGGAGAAAGCATCACTTTAAAAATTACATGAAGCCTTTCTCAACTCAATTTCAACAAGTGGGTATTGGCAGGCTCCGTGAGTTCTTGAATAAGAAACTGACTGATCCAGGACTGTGCTCAATCTGTAGGTAACCTTTAGCAACTGTTCATGGAATTGATTAAGGATTTAGGGCATAGAAGCAGCTATCATAAAATCATTTTGTTTGCAAAAGACCTTTAAGATCATTGAGTCCAGCTGGTAACATAGCCTTGCAAAGTTACCACTTTTCCCTCAGCGCTATACCTACACGTCTTTTAAATACTTCCGGGGGTGGTGCCTCAACCACTTTCCTGGGCAGCCTGTTCAAGTGCTTGATGAACCTTTCAGTGAAGAAATTTTTCCTAATACCCAATCTAAACCTCTCCTGATGCAACTTGAGGCCATTTCTTCTTAACCCATTGCCTGTTAATTGGGAGAAGAGACCAACACCCACCTTGCTACAACCTCTTTTCAGGGAGTTGTAAAGAGTGATTAGGCTTTTCAGGGAGTTGTAAAGAGTGATTGCTCAGCCTCCTCTTCTCCAGGCTGAGCAATCCCAGTTCCCTCGGCTGTTCCTCATAAGACTTGTGCTCTAGACTTTTCACTAGCTTTGTTGCTATCCTTTGGACATGCTCCAGCACCTCATCTCTCTTGAAGTGAGGGTTCCAAAAGTGAAAACAGTACTTGAGGAGAGGCCTTTCCAGTGCCGAGTACAGGGGGACGCTTGCTTCCCTAGTCCTACTGGCCACACTATTCCTAACACAGGCCAGGGTACTACTGGTCTTCTTGGCCACATGGACACACTGGCAGCTCATATTCAGCCAGTTCTCAAACAGTTTAAAGCTCTTTCAATGAACTCTGCCAACTCCTGTACAGTATATTTTCCCCCCTTTGAGGCAGGTGTATCCCATCTGTCACCAGCAATCCTGGTGTTGCATAAAATGACCCATGATCAAAAACTCTGAGGTCTTTCCAGTGACACCAGGCTCAGAGCCAGGTATCTGTTCTGTAGCGTCTTCCTGTTTCTTCCCTCATCATGCCCTGTAACTGCAAGGATAGAGAAGAATACTGGTTGTGCTCTTGATTCCTTATCCAGTCGCCCAAGGCCTGAAGTCACTCTTGATTGCCCTCAGATTTTTTGTTGCAACTTCATTGCTACCTACCTGAAAAATTAATAAGCGATAATAATCCAGGGGTCATACCAGGATGGGAAATTTCCTTGCCGCGTCTTTAACCTGGGCCCCAAGGAGGCAGCAGACCAATCCAGCATTAATCTACTACACTCCTGCATGAGGAAAAAACATTCCTATGGGATACCCAAAAGCAAGTAAGCAAGCATATCCAGAGCAGTTTAGTTTTGATGTCTGTATCTAATTGTATTACTAGGAGAATGGAATAACTTCAGGTAGAATAGGTAGGATTCTGTAGATTAAACGAGTTAAGAGTAAATTAAAAAATTAAAAGCATGATCCTGACTTAATGCATCGTCATCTACATCCAATATGAACTGCATGGGCAATTTTTTTTTTTTAAGAATTGTAGGATTTCAGTTATAGCCACTGGAAAGGATTGTATACGTCTTGTCTGCATTCAAAGGCATAAATTTGTATTGTATATAACAGGTTGTGCTCTCTAGACATAAGCTGGTTTATATATATTTTCTTGCTCAGGTGGGCCATATATATATATATAAATGTAATATATATTGGCACCTTCTTTAGTACTGAGAAAGGGGATTGAGTCATCAAACTTCCTCTTGCAGCAAATAGTCAGCAAATGGTTCTTTCACTAATAAATTAGAATTTGATTTACTTATGGTGTCTAAAAGTTTAATGCCTTTTGTTCTCATTCATACTTAATGCATATATACTACTCTACTTTAAATGGACTGGATTACAATGGCTAATAGCATTCCTAAAGCATTTTACAGCAGCTGGTTTGTATCAGTGCAATAGGATTTTTTTTGTTGTGATGTTTAGTAGAAAACTGATAATAGGGTTAAGCAGTAAATCAGTAAATGTTTTATGAAGAGTAAAACGATTTCATCCTTTTGTCGATGGGTTTGGCTACATACTAACAAATTTAAAAGTTGTGGGGGTGAGAGTAAAAAAATATAAACTAACCAGGCAATAGGATGCCTAGCAGAACACACATTGCTCTTGTATAGAGCAAAATAGAGGTTGCCCAGATTGATCTTTATGATACCATAAACCATTGTGTTTCTCCCGTAAGTTGCTTCTTTCCATCGAATCAAGAAAATCTATGCTTCTGTTTTAATGGAGAAGTTCTGCTCTGGGGTTTTCATTCTATTTGATATCTCTGCAAAATCAGCTCTTTCAGTTCTCTGAAGTATGAGCTCATCTCTCTGCAGGATATAAAAAATTACTACTGCTCTCTCCTGTAGGTGTATAACACAAGCTTACTACTTTACATAGTCCCATTGATTTTCCTACTGTCTAGTACTAAGTACAAAGCTTAAGTTTACTGGTTCAGACTATCAGTGACTGAAGTTGCAAACAGCCCTCGGGAAAACACGTGGAACAAATCCTCTATCTCCATACAACTGTGGAGATAGATGAGAATCCACCTGAATGAATATCGTGGCAATGGTCTTTCTGTTGAGTGGCCAAGTGCAAGACCTGGCCAAGTGCCAGGTCCTGTACTTGGGCCACAACAACCCCATGCATCGCTACAGGCTTGGGGCAGTGTGGCTGGAGAGCTGCCTGGCAGAAAAGGACCTGGGGGTGCTGGTCAACAGGCGGCTGAACATGAGCCAACAGTGTGCCCAGGTGGCCAAGAAGGCCAATGGCATCCTGGCTTGCATAAAAATACTGTGACCAGCAGAAGTAGGGAGGTGATTGTCCCCCTGTACTCAGCACTGGTGAGGCCACACCTTGAATCTTGTGTCCAGTTCTGGGCACCTCAACACAAGAGAGATATTGAGGTGCTGGAGTGAGTGTTGAGAGCAGGCCCTTTAAGAGGGAGTTACTGAAAGGGCACATATGCAAATAAGTGGAAGTAAGCGAAACGGAGTATAGTGAAGGCGAAACAAAGNGAGTCACCCTCCCTGACTGTGTTTAAGAGTAGATTAGATGTGGTGTTGAGGGATATGGTGTAGGGGAGAATTTGTAGAGTAAGGCTGATGGTTGGACTTGATGATCCCAAGGGTCTCTTCCAACCTAAATGATTCTATGCTTCTATGATTCTGTGGAGGGCTGGAGGGTAAATTTTGTGCAAAAGTAATTATTTTGTTAGTGATAATGCATGCAGTAGTGTTCACCAGCTCTGGAGTCCTCAGCACAGGAAGGACATGGACCTGTTGGAATGGGTCCTATGAAGACAGGCTAACAGAGTCAGTGCTGTTCAGCAAACAGAGGTCTCTTGGGAGACCTTAGAGCAGCCTTCCAGTACCTGAAGGGGGCTACAGGAGAGATGGGGAGGGACTCTTTGTCAGGGAGTGGTGTGATAGGATGAGAGACAGTGGTTTTAAATTGAGAGAGGAGAGATTTAGGTTTAGGTATTAGGAAGAAGTTCTTTGCTGTGAGGGTGGTGAGGCACTGGATTAGTTGTGGATGCCCCATCCCTGGAAGTGTTTAAGTCCAGGCTGGATGGGGCTTTGAGAAACCTGCTGTAGCGGGAAGTCTCCCTGCCCATGGCAGGGGGATTGGAACTCGGTGATCTTTAAGGTCCCTTTCAACTCTAAGCATTATGTGATTCTGTGATCTGGCTCCATGTACATGGAAGGAAGTCTGTGCTGTGGCATTACTGGTATTGTGTGAAACTATGTTTGTATCTATTAAATGAACAGACAAACTTGTTTAACCTCAAAAATTCTTATGTTTACAAAAAAAACCCACAAAATGTTCATGACCTTTGCTTGGTTCTGCATTACTAGAGCTTACTAAAATGGCAGTGAATTTTCTAATGTTTCACAATTTGACACTGAGTGCGCCTGATATCAGATATAATTGGCTTCGTTGTTATAGACTACAGATGTGGTGTTAATGTTTTCATAGCCTTATGCATGAGTTCTTATTGTATGTATGGCAGGCAAAAGAAGCAAAACGGTGTCTCTGCATAGGGTAGAGGAGGCAACTTTTAATGTGATGAAAACTTCCTCTGAAAATTAGTCATTTGAACAACAATGACAGTAAATTCTGACATTTGCTTCAAAGATTTAACCCGTGAGATAAAGTGCTTAATACCATCCTTAAAGATCAGGACCTCATTATGACAGGTGTTTAATCATATATATAGGTATGGAAATCATCTCTATCCCTAGTTTATAGCCTTAATTAAATGCCTCAACCACAATCTGAAAGGCACGGAAGGACAGCATCTCCAGGACTACTTAATTTTCTAAGTCATTCTGTAATTGTTGTCATAAGTTTTTTACACATCTAAATTCCGGGGTGGGGGGGGGGGGGTAGGTGGGCAGAATAATCAGATGAAACCATGTGTATTCATGTGTATTTCTGCTGCAGTTTCACACTCAGATGATTTTCTCTACTAATTTTAGTTAAAACTTCTGCTCTTTTCTTTTACTGCAAAATCAGCCTTTTGTGTTTCAGGAGCTAGCATTTAACATTTATAGAGCAAAGTAAATGCCAATGGTGCATAAATGCAGAAACAGCTGAGAAAGAATAGTTAAGGCTAAATTCTGCTTGCTTTTCTATCAGGCCAAAGATCTTTGAATAACAAGTTTGAAGCATTGACAACAGCTCTCAGGAAGAGTTTACTCAGCGTCCATCAGATGGATTTACCCTGATACACTGAGAGCCTTCATCTTTTGTTCAGATTTTCATTTAATCTCCAGTTGAGATTAACTGAGAAGGAAATACCCCTTTCTTCCATTTCTAATTTGCTGACATAAGGTAATTGTTCTGTGTAATGTGAATTGAACAAAAAGACAAAGAGCTTTTAAGCCTGAAAACACATAATTAGCTGTACAAGAGGGAGTGTAGTCAGTGCTACCAATTGTTAAACGCTTATGTGCTAGCAAAATCAGGGTCCAGTTTAATAGCCATAACCAGCTTATTTTAGGTATATAAATATGTGTTCTTTATTATTTCAGGCTTATTTTGCTGATTGTTTTTCATCAGTTCTCTTAGTTTATTCTCTGCCTTGTTATTACTTTTCATGGATGGGGCTGCTGCTTGGGTTTGACCTTTTTTAAAAATGTATGTAGAAAGAGTATTGAGTACAGGGCCGTAAGTACTTTTTTTTTCATATTAAATAAAGGTGAATGACTGAGATCTTGCACAACTTCTAAGTGAGAGTCCCAAGGACTGAATCAGACATATAGATTGATACAGATCAGGGATGTTATTTGGATAAATCATTTTATTTGAACAGGTTATACTGATGGAAAATGTAGGTTTATTTTTCATGAGAGAAGAATAATATGATTAATACCATAACTTTCAATGTGGATTTCAAATATATATACTTGATAAAATATACACTGCAGTGAATAAAGCACGAATAACATACTGAAGGACTGTTACCATCTTTTAAAAAACAACACAATTTGTTATTAAAGCTAAATAGAACTTAGGAAAAAGGGAAACTTAATTTTCTGCATTCACATATAATTAGTTATAAGAACTGGACTGTGCTTCCTCAAACAAATATTTATTTTTAACAAAATAATATTTTTAATAAATGCAATTGGTCCAAACACAGAGCAAAAATAACCACAATTTTCAGTGACTCTTGCCTCACAATGTACTGAATGTACACATTTTTGAGTGTTTTCTCAAAATTGAAGCTTTGTTTGGCTCTTCCATGTCAGATACCCCAAAACTGACAGAAATGAAATTATATGTTTATTTTGTAAGTGTAGCTCATGTGTTTCTGTACATCCATACATAATTCTGAGTTTCTGAATAATCCTATTCCTATTAGTTTTTAAAAGGAAACAAAACTAAGAGTCTTCTGTATGTGGGCAAGTATTTCAGCAACAACTAACAACTGACAGTGAGTGGTAGAAGTGTGACTGTATTATCTCCACAGCCAGACGGATATAAATTGAATATTCAGTGACAACAGGGAACATCATTAGCATCATTTACAGATTCAGGGACCAGGTCAACAAGGTTTTTCAAAGTATTCTCTTCACAAGTAAACAAATTATGTTCCTACTGTGTCTTTATTGTGTATGACAGTATTTTATGAAACATCTAAAAAGCAGTTTTATTGTAAGAACTTTAAGCATTAGCTGTACAAATGGGTTGTATAGCCTTAAGAGAAAATGGAAGTTATGCAAATCAGTCTTGTAGTATCACAGGGACTGTTTTAAAATGGTGTTAAAATGTTATTATGGCACAACAATAAATAAAGCATCAGTAAAGACAATGAAACTTTTCGAGTATTCGAACTATAATGCAGAAGGAAACAAGAAGTGTCTTCACTTGCATGTGGTATTACTTCCCTTCCTCCCTACCTCTTCTCCCTCTTTAAAAAAGAAATAATTCCAAACTCCAAAATCTTCTTTGTTTTCCTCCTCTCCACTCCCCACCTCCCAAAGAAAAAAAAAAAAAAAGGTTTACAGTGGTAAGTGATAAGCCTTTTGAGTTAAAAAGCAAGATAATCCCCCTGCTTGACAAAGCTGAAATCAAGCCAAATAGGTCTTACTCCAGGGCAAACACAACTTTTTAGTATGTTGAGTGGCTTTTCAAACAAAGAGACAAAACTCAGCCTTTAATTAATTTTATGTTATCAAGGGCAATTGTACTTCAAACTAGTAAGACAACTGTTCTGCAATGTTTCTTTTATGTTACTGCCTTGCTTGATATTTGATTCTTAACCCCAGTTCCACTCCACAGCTCCCGGAAAACTGCAGATAATAAGTATGTGATACAAGTGAGAACAAGGTGAGAAGACAGTGGTTTGGCAGTTTTCAAAATGGGCAGAATCATCAGTCTGCATGGATTACCCAAAGAATCATCAGTCTGCATGGATTACCCAATCTATGGATAGCTTTATCCTATATACATAAACAATGATGATTTTACTTGGACAGATGAATTTGTTTTATCTTGGATTGATGAAATCACTCTGTTTTCTGTAGCTCCCGTAAATTCACCATGTAAAACTGTCAACTGACTGCTGAAATCTGCTCAAATCCTCCCACCTCAATGTGAAAGAGGGGTGGTATGATGTGGTGGGTTTGTTTTGTTTCGCTTCACTTTACTGCTTCACAGTTTAAACTGCAGAAAATATTTCTCCTTACATTAGACTATTAAAATAGATAATAATTCCTGGTTCACATGTTGGACTAGGAATTCCAATTCAATTGCTAAGGATACTGTTGAGGCTCAAAAAGATTATGTGCAAGAGGGCAAAGCGTGCAAATATTAACTGATTGGGAAATCAGTATTAATCACTCCTAAAATAACACCCATGAAAATCCCTCCATCTGTTTTAATTATTGAAAGTAGACCCAGGAATCCTATCAGTAAATATTTTCATTTTCAATATTATTGGTTCACCCTCCCCACTCTCAAGTAACTGGAAATCTTTTGGGAATGAAGAGTCCCGGACTCAGAACCACTGTGGCTTGGGAAAAGTATACGGTACTTAATTATGCCTGACCCAGGTGTAATAAAGGGATAAGGAGAATTAAGGGGTGTAAAGGCTTTAGCAAGCAAAAGAGAGAGCTGAACTATGATCATGGCAACAAATGGACAACAAAAAACTTGGAGTTTTAGTCAGAGATTTTTCATTGTCCTTTTTGTTCAGCTTCCTCTTCTGTAAGATCTTAACAACCTCTGTCAGAAGAACCTTTGTAAGACTTAATTTATTAGTACCATGAGTCACAGTGCAATAGCAAGGACTGCCTCTAAGTAAAGAGCACACAGAACTGTACAGAGGACATAAAAAAATCTGTGTGCTGGCTGTATTCAGTTCCTTGTTTTTTAACCTTCTGTTAATATGTACCATATTTACAATAGGAATGTGAAAATATCTGATGGCCAGATGCTGCTGCCCTTTCAGTCTCAGCAGTATCGTACTCAACTAATAAGCATTGCCAAGGGGGATATGTTATAAAGCTCATGCAAAGCAGTGAGAGGCTAGAGCCACTTACTTCCTTACAAGAAGCCAAATCACAATGGACAGATGCTCTGTTCTGTAATCAGAAATAAATTCTTAATTTTGCAATAGAAAATTCAAGACTAATCAGTGATTTAGTTGTGAAAATTTGAAGAGAAAGAATGGTTTGAGGTAGTGGCTGTTTGGAGTGGCTGAACAACGCAGAGCGTGAAAATACAATGTTACGTTTGAGAACTGAGATGACTTTAGAGGCAGCTTTATTTTTTGTTGTTTAATTACCTTATATAATGCAGGGGAGAGGGGAAAGAAAAAATTTTGCATTATGGTGCTCCAAACCAAACCACCTGAAAGTTATATTAAAATGGAAAGAATTCCTATTGCTAAAGATATGCTCAGCCATAATTTGTCATGCTTCATTATGACTTACTGTTGAGAAATTTGATCATCTGTGATCTTATCAATGACCAATTGAGACTATAGTTCCCTCACATTGTTCTTTTCGGTAATAAAACAGTGAGGGGCATTTATAGTTATTCCCTTAATATTGACATTAAAACAAATACTTTTGTTAAATTATGGAGCCTGATAATCATAGAATGATAGAATCATAGAATGTTTTGGGTTGGAAGGGACCTTAAAGATCATCTAGTTCTAACCCCCCTGCCCATGGGCAAGGACACCTCCCACTAGAACAGGGTGCTCAAAGCCCCATCCAGCCTGGCCTTAAACACTTCCAGGGATGGGGCATCCACAACTTCCCATGGCAACCTGTTCAAGTGCCTCACCACCCTCCCAGGAAAGAATTTCTTCCTCAGATCTAATCTAATTCTCTCCTCTTTCAGTTTAAAACCATTACCCCTTGTCCTATCCCTACATTCCCTGATAAAGGGTCCTTCCTTAGCTCTCCCATAGGCCCCATTTAGGTACTGGAATACTAAACAATATATTCAAAATACAAAGAATCAGGAATATAGAGCTTAGGAAGATTTATGGTTGCTTAGTGTGAAAGAGAGCATAATTAAAATGATGATAAGGTAGTGATAGTATTGATTGTAATAAATTATTGAGGTTATAGAGTTTAGATCCTGAACCATTTGTGTAATGATGAAGAGACCTTGAATGTGAATACATTCTAGGCTTTTAATTCTTAAAAAAGTGGATCCTACAACACAATCCTTTCTTCAGCGGGACTTTTGCAGACTGAACGATTCTTGAGCTAATTTTCTATTTGTCTCCATCCAAATCTCCTATTATTCTACCTGGGGTTTGTGGGGAAATGTGTTTACTAATCTGGGGGATGACTGGGAAAAGAGGCCCACTTATTTCTGGAGAAATTCCAGTTACCAATTAGCATTTTCATTAGAATATTTGAGTCATAGTTAATTTGCAGTAGGATTTATTATCTGAGCAAACCTGACCTATGAAAGCTTCTAAATCTATTACTGTCTGCTAATGTCATGATTACAGGAAGAGTACATGGTATGTCATAGTGACATGGCTGTTCCACCAAATTTTTAACCTGAAATCACCACTGTGCTGTTTATTACTGATTGAATTATTAGATACGATAAAGTATTTTATGCTAGCCACTCTCTTGTCCATCATTTTAATACTTTCCTTGTCATTATAAGTGCCTTTAGCCTTACAGGGTAATGAAAGGTTCTTGTATCAAGTCTGATTACCACTCTAATGTTTTCCAGGCATGCTTGGTGATGAGCTTGGCATATGAAACAATTTCCTGCAGTAATAAAACTAATTAAAGTGGGCAGTCATCCCCACATCACTCTTTAATGAATTATAATGAGCTCATTAATCTATCCGGTCTCACTCACCACATCTATTGGCTCAACCTCTCTGGGGGTACGTCAGGATAGAATTCTCACCCAGGATAAAATGGACTCTGAAATGCATCTTCTTTTTTTTTTTTTTTTTTCTGACAAAAAAACAGGAGACAGCAGAGTTCTGCTCTAAGTGGAATATGCTTCTTAATGATCAGAACGTGAAAGAGTATATAGCTAAGACTCTGTAACAGTGGTAGAAGGAGAATCATGCAGGAACTTAACTAGGTGTAATATTGCATTACAAGTGACAACATAATTAGTGCCTTTGTGGCACACACAATTCACTTAAAATATGACTTACAAATAATATTTTAGTAACTGGATCTCTGGGCAACTGCCTAAAGAAACTAACATCAAGCTCAGTTTTGGTTGAGTTTCTTGGTATTTTTCTTTGTTCAAAATGAGCAGAGAAGAGGTTACAAAGGTTAGGCTTCCCAAATCCATAAGGATAAATATTAAAGAATTAGATGGTAAGATTTATGAGAGGGAAAAGATGATTCATATGAATATCCATACAGAAGAACAACCTATTTTTCTTAGATTGTAACCCTGCAAATTTCCCTATTTGTAAAAGATCAAGTCTAGTAATAGCTAATCACAGCTACCCACTGGAGATAACTAGTTCTTATTAACATTTGGATGCTTTTAATTCAAATCCCACAGGCATAATTACAATTTTATTACCAGGCAAATTATTTTTTTCGTTTACCTCCATTCATTTCAAATATATTAATATTAATAAAAAATTAGGCAAAATATGTGCTCCCAGAGTATGCAAAGAAGTTAAATACGCTGTTCCAAACCAGAAGTAACAACCATACCCAACAGTAAATTTCCATCAGTGTTTTTGCCACCACAGAATTGGTGCTCTTTTCTCATTTATAACAAAGAAACTTGAATGATGCTCTACATGAAACAGGAATTCATTGTTATGCAAACTACTGAGGCTTTGTTTTTTTTTTTTCTGTAGAGAGAAAAAGTTCGGGCTGCTCTAAAATCTCAATAAGGCAGTGACCAGGGCAGCTGCAATAAATGCAGGGGACTCAAGTTCAAGTCCCTGTTGTGAGTGTGGGGAAGCACACGCATCTGTATCCACCTTCCCAGGAGTAACCTCAGCTACTGAGCTGATGGGTAGTCAGTGATGCAGGATAATTCTATTCTTCTAGCTCAGCAGGGTGAAAACATTTTACTCTGTAAGGTTCTTCAAAACTGATGAACTTTTATTCAAATAGGTTGAGAGCTTTTCTAATGAAATAAACACTTTAAAGTGAAAGGCTATGTTGTTATAAAATCCCCAGTTGGCTACAGTCTTAAAGAAAAAATTATCATCTGCCATTTGGTTACAAAGAAACAAACAAAAGATGTCTTTGCTTCATGGCCGTTGTGTTTCCTATAGTATCTTTTTGTTGTTTTTTAGTATGTACAGAGGAAAATTACATGGAAACTGTCTGCCAGATTTGTAGTACTCCTAAATACATTCTTGGTTCATTTTTAGGAAAAGGAATTATATAGTTCAGGCTTCTTTTGCAGGAAGTCCAATTTAAAATGTGCAGTGTAGGAGGATCTAAGTATAAAAACCCAACCCAAGCAAAAGCCAATCATTTCTATTTCTATATTATTTTGTTTTATGCATAGACTTTGTTTTGTACTTGGCTTAGTGCAGTTATGTATCTCTGTACATTGTAGTTCAGAAACAGGAAGAGCAGTTGTGTATTAGCACATTGATTAAGACAACAAGTGTTGTACTAATTACACTGTACTGTTTTCTGTACAGGCTGGGCTAGGTAGATATTTATAGTTGGTGATGCATTGTCTTAAGAAACTTAAATTTTGTGTTATCTTTGCAATTGTCCTATGGTGGCAAAACTGTCCTCTGATAGCTGAATTTTGTTTGTCTCAGTTATCTGTCAAAACCTTTTTCATTTTGTTTTTGCTTAAAGACTCATTAAGATAAAAATGTCTTTTCTTTTGCAATGATTGTAATATCAATCCAGAAATTAGGTTTTCTAAATGTATGCAAACTTGGTGGTATTTAAAGATTGATAAAGCTGCATAAAAACTACCAGCAAAATGTCACATTGGTTGAACAAGGGTTTGCTCTCAAATAAAAAATATATTTTCATTTAAGGTCAGTAAATAATTGGGTATGTGGTTTGCAAGGGACTAGTTACGTCTTTTTAGATTATTTTTTTTTAAATGACTATTTCTCCGTATAGCTTGCTTCACCTAGCTTGAATGTTGATGTGCAAAATTCAGGATTTTCTTTTAGAGAATATAAGCTGATGGAGATGTTACCACTTGAAGAAAAAAAAAAGCAAAATATTACACTGGCAGCACCAAAGTAATGAATAGCCTGAATAGTTTCAAGAAAAAGAAATACAGCCAATTATCCTTATGATAAGATATAAATTGAAATAAAAAAGCATCCTTTCATCACCATGAAATTTATATTTACTTCTATAAATGATAATACTGGTGATTGGCTATAAATCTGTACTTAATGTGAAGTATGTTCACTTTAATTCAGAATCTGCTCTTGCCTACCTGGTAAGAAGGGATGAAACGTCAGTGGTTTTATAGAAGAAATGGGTGTTTAAGACCTCTGTGTACTACATGGCAGTTTCAGTTGATTGGTTTGTTTGTTTTTATAATTTGAATGAATATTGGCATGGGTAGACATGTCTTTGGGCATTAACACAGTATTCATGCTTATATGGTGTCTCATGCAATGTGAACAAACAAGTCCTTCTTGACAGGCATAAAGCTTGGGAAATCTCTTGCCTATTACAAATTCTTCTGGGTACCCCTGGCAAATGCTTGCCTCTTTTGTATGTCTGAATTTCCTAGTTTGGAAAAAGTAAAATATAAAAAGAGGGTGGCATGGACATCTTTGTATGGAAGTATTTGGAATCTACAACTGAAAAATACTCATAGTTCAAAATATTTTATATATGGGAATTTGAAAGTGGAAAGCAAAATAAGGAAACAATTTTTAAACCTCTAAAGTATAACAAAATTGAAAAATTCATTATATTTCAAAATACAAAGTTGCCTCGATACTCAGAGTATTCTTTTAATAATATAGGAAAAAAAAACATTGCACAAAATAAAATAAATATGCTTTTGAGAATGTAGTTCATATTATGTGTTCAAAAATTACCTTCAATCTATTCATCCTACCTTTTCATCCTTTAAGAGTTCCATCCAGCCATCCAGCCTAGACTTAAATGCTTCCAGGGATGGGGCATCCACAACTTCCCATGGCAACCTGTTCCAGTGCCTCACCATCCTCACAGTAAAGAATTTCTTCATAAGATCTAAACCTAAGTCTCCCCTCTTCCAATTTAAAGCTGTTACCCCTTGTTCTGTCACTACAATCACTGATAAAGAGTCCCTCTCCAGCTCTCCTGTAGACTCCCTTCAGACACTGGAAGGCTGCTATAAGGTCTCCCCAGAGCCTTCTCTTCTCCAGGCTGAACTGCGCCAACTCTCTCTCTTCATAGGAGAGGTGCTCCATCTCTCTGATCATCTTTGTGGCCCTCCACTGGACCCGTTCTAACAGGTCCATGTCCTTCCTATGCTGAGGACTCCAGAGCTGGATGTAGTACTCCAGGTGGCATCTCATGAGAGCAAAGTAGAGAGGTAGAATTGCCCATGACCTGCTGGCCATGCTTCTTTTGATGCAGCCCAAGATGTGTTTAGCTTTCTGGGCTCATGTTGAGCTTCTCATCCACCATCACTCCCAAGTCCTTCTCCTCAGGGATGCTCTCTAGCCATTCTCCACCTGACCTGTATTTGTGCTTGGGATTGCCATGTCCCAGATACAGGACCCTGCACTTGGCTTGGTTGAACTTCATGAGGTTTGCACAAGCCCAGGTCTAAAGCCTGTTCCAGGTTCCTGTGGATGACATCCCTTCCCTCCAGCATGTCTACTGCACCACCAAGCTTGGTGTCATCAGCAAACTTGCTGAGGGTGCATTCTATCCTCACTGTCTGTGTCTCCAACAAAGATATTAAACAGCACTGGTGCCAGTACCATCCTCTGATGAGTGCCACTCATCACTGGCCACCATTTTGACATGGAACCATTGACCATGACCCTTTGTGTGCAGACATCAAGCCAGTTCCTGATCCACTGAGTTGTCCATCTGTCAAATCCATGACCTTCCAATTTTGAGACCAGGATCTTGTGCAGGACACTGTTGAACGCTTTCCACAAGTCCAGGTAGATCGCATGTGTTGCCCAGCTCTTGTCTACAAGGGTTGTGATAATATTGTAAAAGGCCACCAAATTTGTCAGGCATGATTTGCCCTTGGTGAAGACATGTTGGTTGTCTCCCATCACCACCTTGTTTTCTGTGTGCCTGAACAGAGATTCCAGGAGTATCTGCTCCATGATCTTGCCAGGCACAGAAGTGAGACTGACCGGCCTGTAGTTCCCTGAGTCTTCCTTTTTCCACTTTTTGAATATTGGGGTTATGTTTCTGCTTTTCAAGTCAGTGGGAACTTCACCTTAAAAGCAACCTGGACATAAGGTGGTATAAGAACAGCCAAAATCAAAGTTTTATTCAAAGTAACAAGTGGACATGTTGGAATAATTTTGAAATTATTCAAAATAATACTATTCTTTATATATGGTAGTGTGCTTAACATGTATTAAGTAATAGGGATTTTCCAAATCAGCTTTTTTCCCAACCTAACTACCAAATAGAGGTGGTCTTTAGAATTAATAATTTTTGTAGAATACTAGTGTTCAAATGAAATTTTAGACTCCAAAATAGTGAAGGAAATATTTAAATTAATCTGGGTTAAACTTTCTATTTCCAAAGTATATTTGTCCTACTAGTCTATATGCCGTCCTACTAGTCTATATACTCTTTTGATACCTCTTTCCTTATAAGATCCATTTATCTGTATATTTCCTGCTTCATACAAAGATAAAACCTGTGATGCCTGAAAAATTTATACATTTTTCTCATAAAGACACCTTCCTTATATAAATTGAAGAATCGGTAGTATTTTTCAATGTTTAATAATTTTCCTAAACACCAGGTACTCCGCCACTGTGAGCTTTCATGTTCTTCTGCACTTCTGCTCCACACCTGCACACCTGTATTTAATAGTAACATGTATGTCAATGTTAATTCTGTGAGCATTTGTTATTTGCATGGGCAAATGCATTTGTACTTTTGATCCTAGAAACTTTCCTGGAATTACATGTTATTTTCATTTTTACAACCTCACCCAGAGCTGACTGGATTGTTCCCCTTTCTTATTCTCTTGTGAGCATTTAATAAAACTACTTCTCTCAATCTGTATGAGTTTGGAAGATCTAAGAATTTAAACATTGGCTTTCCTCCTTGAGTCCTCCTGGTCAATATAAAATTACTTTTATTTGGATCCTAAAGAAAATCTTGACTTGACTTAAAAATAGTACCTGGAATGTGTTAAAATATATTTTTTCTTTTGGTTGTTCTATGCAAGAGGTTTTTGTCACATTTTTCCTCATAACTGTTTTTTTTTAAGGCTCTCCTTGCCTTCTATCTAAAATTTTCTTCTGATTCCAAGAAGCAGGAGAAAGATATTTTTTTTAAAGCATAAATGTTGAATTCAACATAAAATATTAGAAATCCTCTCACATTTTCAAGCTGACTGTAGAAGACTATAGTGGACTTGGGAGACTTCAACTTGGTGGCCTGTGCTGTGTTCGAGCCAGAAGGAACTTTGCTGTTGATCTCCTCCCAGGGAGGATCTGGTTTGGGCTCAGTCTCCTTTCGTTTAGAGAATTAAGGGTTTGTGTAGGGCATTATTCTCTGAATATGAAGAAATGCATTTACTGGCTTGATGATGATGAATCTTTTACAAAATGCAGCAGTTGGCACATATTTTTACTTTACTTCTTGGCCTAAATGGTTTTGTCATGCTGCTTGGCAGAAAGAAACTGTGACACAGCAGTGAAAAAGTGGCTACATTTCAATTGTGAGTGCAATTATGTCTGCACAAAGTTATAGCTTTTTATGGATATTCTTTGATGCGAGTCAGTCTTTATGTACTGTGTGATTAGGGTTGCTTGCACCTAAGAGTGTGAATGGGATTTGGTTTTGCTGATTTGATATTAGAACAAAAAAATAGGTATGAATAGGATATTTTTCCCTGACAATAATGCAAGTTAATAGGAGATTATTAAGTTGCTGAACTTCATGTTTACAATTTAATGTAAAAATAAAATAAGCTAGGACAAAATACCAAAACAAACAACAAATCTCCACTCTGATTATAAAATAATTTCTTCAAATTATTAAGTGGCATGAGGTCTTCCAGAGAAATTGCTATGCTGAAAGATAATTGCTTTGTAGGAAACCACTCCTAGGAAATAAGTTTATTGTAAAAAAAATATGTAAAATACCTGTTTGGCTTTTTTTTTTTTTTTTTTTACGTGTTTTTAGTTTTTTTTAATCTGTTTTTTTAATTGGCTAAATTAGTAGAAAAACTTCTGGAAAATAGATTTAATTGGCCCATGAATGAATGATAATAAATGGGGAAGAGCAGACTTGATTTTCTGATATTTTAATCATACCTCAGAAAACTGCTGGAAGAGTCATCAACGTGTGAATAAGAATGATCTGTTTTGTGTAGTTAACTCAGTTTGCAAAAAGCTTTCAACAGGGCCCTTCATCAAAGGCTTTTAAAATATAAGAGGATGAGTGGGGGAGTCTTCTCATGGATTAATGGCAGTGTAGAGTGTAAGTGCAGAGTACAAAAGATGTAAGTAGTCATTTATTAAAGGAAGAATTATACTTTCAGAGGGGCCCTGAATAACCAGAATTAAAATGGAGTAGGAAATGTTGCAAAAGATCTCATCATAACAAATGACTTAAAGATGAAAGGCAGTTGAGATTCAAAAGAATACATATGGGGAAGAACAAACCTATCTTTCTAAATGTGGAAGGAGATCTTTCAGATTTTGTGAATAGTTCCCTGAAAACACCAGCTTTGTACTTATCAAAATCACAAAAAGTATCCCTGAGTAGTTATTCTTAATAGTTCTTGAGGGCTGTTGATGATTAGATATAGGGTCATTGTTTTCAAAGTCTGTCTGTTTTGAAGTTTGTGACTATGATTTTGGTTTTATGGAAGGCTTTGTGAGGCATTTTTTCCCCTTCTACAGAAAATGGAGAAGATATTATTTTCTATAAATCTGGGCCCTTAAGAATTATTTTGAATAAATACTTAAAAATGAAAGCGAACCAAAGTACCATAGTGCAGATGTGTGAAACGATGACTAAGCCTCTGCTTGAGTGCTATATGGAATCCCGATTACCCAGTTTGCATGAATGATAGAGTGCAACTGGAAAAGGCAAATCACAGGTTTTGCTCAAAGACACGGGGTGATTTATGTCAGAAAGGGCGTTGTATCGACAATGATTCCCAGGCTTCAAACAGAGGTGACAGAAGTTGTACAGTATGCATGCAGACCTGTAAAACTATAGGAGACTCAGAGAAGATTAATAGGAAATGCTCCTCTCTTTTCTTAGGATGAGAACAATGACATTGTTCAGCAGCATGTTTGAAACAGAAGGAAGGTTTTGAAGGTTGAGGTTTCTGCTTTGCTTGGTTGGTTTGTTTTCTTTTCATGAATATATAATTTATTTAGCAATACCACCTAAGGAGGTGTGGTACTGTGTATATGAATTCTGGCTCAACAAGTGCCATAAGAAGAGAGTAAATGGAGGGGTTATATCAGGAAAGAAATACATTTATATGTTAGCTATACATTTACACTCCTGGCTGCTGTTCATGGTTTCTACAGGTTATTCTGCCCAATTTCTTGGGCTTCACCTCATATGATCATTCAGTTTTACGTTTTGCAGTTTATTAATCAAGCTGTACTCCTTTAAACTCCATGCTTCTTATTATTGCTGCTGAAGAGAGCAAAACTCAGCTGAAGCAAAAAAAAACCCCAATCCTATTAATTTGCACAATCTATATCTCAGAGTCACTGACAGATGACTATGAAGAAAATGTTGTTTATTTAGCTCTGTGTTCATAAACGTCTGAGGTTAAAGTAGCATAGCCTACATAGCCTTTTTGAGTGTTAACTTCATAGTAAAATACCAATTGTATTCTGGTATTCAAATAGTATTGCTGCCATAAATTTTCCAGTAAAATATTTATTGACATATTCTGTGTAATTGAACTTATGTAGAACATGCTATAGGATTGAGTAAGGTTTTATGGGCCTTAATCACCCTTATTTACCATTATAAGATCAGATCCTGCGTTCCCCAAACTCTGTTTGATTTCATGATCAAGAAATGAAATATAGGTCTGTTCCTTTAGTTATGTCATTTGAATGCTGTAGTTCCATTGAGATAAGATGTACATAATGCTCTATTTTTAATATGACCATAGCTTCCAAAGCTGATGCGGGATTTTATTGATTTGGTTTGTTCCTACTGGAAAGATACCCTGTAGCAAGACAGTTTCTGTTGAGTTGAAGTGGGCTTGGGAGATTGTTTTGTGTTGCCATGTTGTGCTTTAAGAGGATTTTCTGAAGCGTGGACTTGCCCTCATCCTTTTGCTGGGCTAGAGCAACAGCTGGCTCAGCAGTGTGACATGAGGAGCAGGCGAGTTAAGTGTGACCGTTGCCTGCAGTCAGAGGCCACTCTTTGGGAGCTTTGTCAGGACTCCAGCCAAGACTAACTGGACTGGCACAGCACCAAGACAGCAGATGAGCCAGAGAAGCAAAATCAGTGCGCTTTGCACATGTGAAGAATTGCAGCCAACCAATTCATTTCTCTCTTGGCATGATTGAAAGGAATTGATATGACAGATATAAATTGATACAATATGTAGAACTAGAATGAACACAGAAAGGGAAAATAAAACAGTGGAAAGTAATACCCTGTACATACGGTATCGTGTTGTAAAAACCTCAGGGGACTATCCCTCAAAGATGGAATAGTGACTTCATTTTGATACCTGAAACAAATAATGCAGTCTCAGGTTCTCTGCCTCATGTTATGATCATGAAGACTATTGTTAAAACAATAATAATAACCAATAAAACTATTCATAATCTGACAAGAAATATTCTGAAAATACAATTTGTAATGTCCAAAAGTCTACTCATATGAATAATCTCAAATATTTGCATGCTTTTCCTTTTAATAAAAGTGTGTGTGTCAGCATGATATATGTTAACTAAGTGGGAGTCTCAGTTTGGAGATAGATAATGGTGTTTCTTTACGAATTTCCAGTAAGATCCACAGAAGTATGTGGTACTGTTCAGATGCCAGGTGGTATAAAGTGAACCGTAAAAGACATCCATAACCCTGTACATAGTCTAGACTCTTAACACTGCTGGCATAAAACCCCCATACCTGTTAAAATAACCTGTGTTTTCTCTGAAAGTTCTAGATGCTTATCCAGATATTTATTAATTTTGCTATATGAATCTTCTTCATAACTTAAAGGAAGCTCCAATAACTTTTAGGGAATTTATGTAGCTTTCAAACCTGATCCTCAGTTTTAAATTTCTTAGTTTGGTTTGTTCCAGGATATTTTTAAAGTAATTACACCCTAAGTAATTGCCGATTTTTGCATTACCCTAAATTGGTAAACAGTCTCCTTACCATCAGAAATTCAACACATTTATCAGATGAGTTTTATAATATTCTAATTTAATGGTATTAATTTGGCAGCATATTCTGTTTAGTATCAAAATAAAATTGCAGTAACTTTATCTGCTGTAATACTAAGTTAGTTCTGTTTATAGCACTTGATTACAATAAGCAGAATATGCCTATTTGTTCCAAAGTATGAAAGGTATAACATGAGTTGTCAAAATTGAAATGATTAGGAGTTTTGGCCCATAGGCATAACCTGCTGCAACTGTCTTCACACGCACAGTACAATTCATCATCTTGTGGCCTGATCTGTTGAGAAACTGATTTGCTATCATGTTTAGCATTCCCCCAGATGGAGGGAGTTAAAAGAAAATAGGAAAATACTAACACTGAAACATAGCACCCACTGTCATAGACAGCAACTGAAAATAAGTAAAAGGGTGATAATTTGAAGTACAAAGATAATTTGATGAACATTCTCACCATAAGCATGTACAATAATAACAGCAGATCCATAGTAAATATTGAGCTAAATCCTGGACCTTTTTACACTATCAGAGAACACAAGGGAGGAAAATACAATGGACACTTTGCACACAGCTGCTTTTGCATTTTTATGAGGTACACCTGGAATTGAGACTACAAACCTTTTTTATTACTTCCATTTAATAAAAGAACACAGTTTGAAGATGCAGCATTTTATTTACAGTGCATGCTGTGTAGAGCAGTTCTCTTTAAGAATGAGTTCTTGACTTTCCTTTTTATTGAGTATTTGTGTAGTCTTGGACAAGCCTCTTATGAACATACTCACTGCAATGAAGAACAAAATTCTCATCTTTTTTCTTTTTCATAATAAGTTATTGAACAATATCAATAAAACGAGAATAAAATTATGTAATACTATATATGATATATAATTTATTAAAAACAACAAAATGGTCTCATGTATGATAATGTTAATGATATGTATAATGTATACAAATGATAATGTATACAGGTAGCATATGAACACATACATAGAGCATGTGATTCAGTTGTTTGGAATGTGACTAATATTAATTTTCATAGCATCAAAGTTCTCATTGATAGTGTTGATAGAATATACAGGTATAAACTAATTTTGCAGAATGATTAGGAGCCAGAGTGTGCATGGATATGGATTTAGTAACTAGAAATGGTAAATGTTACCTTGTAGAAGTGTAAATCTATGGTCATTTAATTTAGTCTTGTTGGCATTTGAACTCAGCTATACTTATATGCCAATTGGTTATTCTCTCATAATCTATAAATACTATAAGGGCTGCAAAAATTGAATAAATATTTTGCATACATGATCATAAGCAGCATTATAAATTAGATTATATCTTAAACATAGGAATACATTGGTCAAATATCTACTAGAATGTGGGGACAGTGAAGAGAATGAACCATGCAGCCCTGGAGTACTCGAAGTATATTAGAAAGCCCTAGTTTGGTGTGGGGAAATGTTTCTTCCAGCTTTCTAATTACACTGTAGTCTCAGAATAGACTGATTGCATGCTCTGCTAAAAGCAGACAATCCTTTTCAAGTCCCTTCCTCTTTGATGTCTGTTGTGACAATTCCTTAGAGGGGAATTCTGGTTTTCAGTTAGGTGTTTGGGTTTTTTTTTACTGTAAAATCCTTACTGCACTATTCACTTTGACAAGCTTTTCTCAATGAAATTCTTGGTCTTTCTGTAGCAGCTGTGCACTGTACTACAGTTTCACAGTAGGTAATTAAACATTTCAAGGCTCCTAAGGAGTAAAGGTGATCTGTTTCTCAATTTACGCTCTCTGTTATGCATTGTTGTTTGTCTCTGGACTAATAAATACCACAACCTTCAACGCACTTTTCCTGCCCCTGTACCTTTCAGTTGCATGCTACTTCTTTGATATCCTCTACACAAGTTTTCACTGACATATTTTGGTTCTCGCACAAGAATGTAATCTTTGGAGGATTCTCTCCTTCCCTAGCCTTCAATGGAATAGTTTGGGTTGGAAAGGGACTTTTAAAGGTCATCTAGTCCAACCTCCCCTTCAGTTTGCAGAGACATCTTCAACTAGATCAAATTGCTCAGAGCCCTGTCCAACCTGACCTGGAATGTTTCCAGGGATGGGGCATCTACCACTTCTCTAGGCAACCAGTTTGTTTATACCCAGTATATACCAGTATAACCAGTTAGATATATGGGATATTGAAGCCACCCAAGCCTTTCTGCTGTTGACTACTTTTTCTTTGCCTTTTATTCCTGGATGGTATTTTCATTCTTCTGTTCATGTTCTCAGTTGGTATTGCAGCAAAAATGTCCTCAAAATATAATAGAAACAGAAGAAGCACTAAGCACAATTGTCCTTTCCTTTTTGTCTTGCATTTGCAGAGCAGATGATGTCTGTGCAGATACTATGCAGAATTATAAAATCCTAGTTCTACACTGTGTTCAACAAGAAAAAACTCTCTGCTGCTTGCAAAGGCAGTGTGGTGGATGGAATGAAGACTATATTTATTATTACTTCTAATAAAAAATTTGAGAATTGCTAACATTTCCCTTTTACTGGACATATCTGGGTAGCTCCTGCATACAAATTGATGTGCATGCACAGCAGGTTGTAGGGAAGATCCTGTCAAAGTCAGTCCTTGCTGAGATGCTTGGGTGCAGGTGAAGTCTTGTGTTCGGTGTCAATGATTGTAGCACCTACATTCTGCAGTTAAGTTTATCTAACTGCTAGCATCTTAATAGAGAAAATTATTTGAGCAAGAGGTGGAAACAACCGATATTCTTTTCTCTCAAGATGGCAAATGAATGAAGGTTGTGGTCCAACCCTTGTAGTCACAAGTATCCCACCACAGTGGGTCGCCAAGAAATTGCAGGATGTGCTTTGCTAAGCTGCAACAGTCTGCATAGGAACTGATAATGCAATATATTGAGTTAGAAGAATGATGTCCCACTGGCCAGTGTTAATCTGCATTTCTCTGATATGCAGCCAGATAAAGGGAAAATTATCTAGTTATTTTTCTCCAAACTGTAATGACGGTTATGATCTATCTTGTATGAGAAAATTGGAATATAGAAGGTAAGTGCCTGGAGAACTGTGCAGCACAGGAAATGTCATCGCCTTGTGTGGACAAGGAAGACATAGCTAGGTGCATGACTAGGAAGACATAGCTAGGTGCATGGGAGAGATGCACTGTGATTTTTAAGTCTTTGGAAGCTCTGGGAGGCAAAACCTTTCTCAAGCTCTCACTAGTACAATGGAGGCCCTTGCTGCCTCTTAGACAATACTTTGTGCCAAAGCTCATCTTGATAATCATTCTCGGTCTAGTTACCATATACCAGTACATGCCTTATTGCTGTATTTCTTCTGCATGCTTTCGAAAAGCTGGTTTTGCAATAGTTTTGGTTATGGGACCTTGTTGCTTTCCTTCCTCCACTGTGTATTCCACTAACGTTTTTCTTCTTTTTTTTTTGGTGGATCTGGGGGGGGGGGGTTGGGTTGGGGTTTGTTTTTGTTTGTTTGTTTGTTTTTGTTTTTTTTTTTTAGTTAAAAAGGGAAAAATGAGGTGATAACAACAATGTGAAACCATGCTGGCAAAAAGAACTCAGAATAATGTAACTAGAAATTGAGCTCTTCCTGGTCTAAACAAATTCTGCACTTCTATACTTCTATCATCTGTTTAGCTAAAGGTCCAATTTTCTTAGTTTTAAATTAAGAACAAGAGTATTGTACAAGTATCACTATATTCTCAAAAGTTTTTTTACATATGACTGGGTTCTTGTTTTGGTTTTTTTTTTTTTAATAATAATACTCCAAACCAGTACATTTCTCAAACATTGAAAATATTTCTCTGTCCTAGAAGTACATAAAGATATTTACTATGTAAATGTACTATGTGCATTTACTATGTAAAAGTGCTATATTTATAGTTGTACTACCAGCCAGTCAGTTTGTTAGTTTGCTGTTTATCCTTCAACAATTCAGTCATATGACTTCTTCTCTTGAATGTTTATCAGAACAAGACAAAGATGTGATTGACATTTAATCTCCAAAGAAGGTGTTTAGACTTGCACAATACCCTGGGGACAACTTGCAGACCTGAGCTTGCCTACAGTCTTAGCTATTAGGTTCATTTTTGTGCATATCAAATTGAGTTAGTTGATGGTTATATCGCTAGGTGGTAACTAATTTCTTTCCTTCACCCTGTTAATACCAGAATTGCTGCTGTTTTGGCTGATGTGGGACAAAAGATCTATGCATGAGAAGGGTGCTTTCATTTTCCTGTCAATGTCTGTTGTGCTTTCTTTTTCATACCCCCCAATATCAAGAGAGCCACAACAATGTTTCTAATTTGATGTTTCTGTAATGTTGTTTTGTATGTGCAAAATTATAACTTTTTGTAGCCATTCCTTAACTGAAAAGAAATGACATGATAGCATCTCCAGTAAAAATGCTTACAAGATTCAGAAAACAATGAAATGGACTTCTGCACAAGGAGCTATTCAGGTTTCTGTGTAATGTCTTCAGATGCATTAATTTGTTTATGCAGCAACTTAGAATATGTTATTGAAAACACCACTCATGAAAAGGGAGAATTGAGTTTCATTACTTGAATGTAATTATCTCAGACTGTGTGAAACAGCCTTTTCTTGTCAAGAGCAAAGTAAAAGGGTTAAGTGTGTTATAACATCTCTTTTGATGCTTTTTGTAGGATGGAATAAAAGACGAATGCTCAGTACTAAAGCTGCAGCTAAAGGAGAGAGATGAACTCATAGCACAACTTCGTGAGGAGCTGGTAAGCAGGAAAAGTAATTTTTTCTAAAGTTCATTTACCTGATAATGTCACTCAGAAACTAAAGAAATACAATTTCACTCATGCTACAGAGTAGCTAGCCTAAGGCTATGTTAATCATGCAGATAAACACTGATAACACTGACTCTACAATTCTAGAGACTTGTCAGACTCTGAAGAGGCTACCATCTAGATGCACTGCTAATAGAAGTTTCTTTTAAAAGACTGTGTTGACAGCTGTCTTGCAGTATCAGAGGCAGAGGAGTAGCACAGCACTGTACGCATATGCCAGAAATCTTGAAGGGCCATGCACATGTCTTGATGAATTGTGAATACTTCTCCCATGAGCTACTTTTCACATCTATTGTTCAGTAGAAAATTAAATATTTTTTCCTCCACAATAGATGTCTTTAAATAAAATAATAAATATTCTTACACTTGCTGAACCTTTTCTTAGCATATGAGCTACCAATGCTTGAGTACTACCATGGATAGACAGAATACTCTCAAGTGACTGAGGTAAAATATGTGATATTGCAATTAAACACATGAAAGTGCATTTTATTGTGCTATTAAGACTGTACTAACATAATTTTAAATTTTCATTTTTGATGGAACGTGATTAAAGCATGTATGTCCTCACTACTCTTAATTAAAGAGGAGAGATTTTTCTCTCCCCTCTCACAAACAGAGAATTTACAGACTCAACAGAGAAAACATGTAGGGTCACCATTCAGGACATACATTACTCCCATGGAGGTTTCAGGTGTGCAGGTACCTAGGATTTTGTATAAATACCTGCGGCGAGGTGGGGATGTTTCTTAGATCTGATGTAATTCAGGGGCTTTTTGTGTCCCTCTGTCTCATGCATGGTGGCTAGCTCAGAATGTGGGCAGAATGAATTCAGCTCCATCCATTACTGCTTCTTTTATATACTAACCAAAACCACTAGTATGCTTTTACACAAATAGCTATGTTTCAAGTTGCATGAGAAAAATGTAATTGTGCTTAAGGATGAAAGATTCCTTTGCAATATTAGCATCTGCAAAATAAATACAGGCCATCCATATTCTTTGTTTCATATTTGGTTACATTAAGAAATGATGTATTATGTAATTATCTAAAATTAAAGACAAAATGGGAGACGGGGGACATCAACCTTCTGCACAGTCCTGAAGCACTAATTTTATATCAGTCTAGTTCAGAGCATATGCTATTTAACTGGTTGACAATTTTGTCAGTGTAAAATTATCCTGTACTGATACAGTTAGCTGTAGCTAATTTGCTATCAGCTGTTGTCAAAGTTCATCTGTTCATATGACAGTTGCAGAAAAAAGTCCCATGGGGAATTTAGTTCTTATACCTCACACTCGACGGGAAAATACATCATCTTAGGGACATGAAATAAGGATTTCCAGATGGGTGAATGTAAGTATTAAGTATCATGGATTTAATCCATGATTAACTGACTTCAGTTTTGGTACTTTAAGACATGTGAAAGGTAGTAGAGTGGGATTCTTGAGACCAAATTTAGTCATTTGAACTTAAGTTTTTAAAGGATTCAATATATCTCGTTTTCTCCTGTTGAACTAAATAAATTGGGAAATTAACATTCCAGAAGCTGGACTTAAAGTTATGAAACCTACTGAAAAAGAAAAGGGGGAAATGGGTGCCACAGAGTTGGAAAAAAAAGGATTTCTGTGTGAGGTGTGTAAATATGGAGTCAATATACTTGTTTTCTCCATCTCTGTATTTTTTAATCTCTAATTGGTCTTCTCCTGCAATACTATTTATCTGTAAAAAGTTGGGGATTTTGTTTGTTTAACAGTGTGCTGTTTTAAGACCTGCCAGGATTTCAAGAACAACTAGAATTAAAATGACAGTCTCGTAAAAGAGCCCACTAAAAACAGAGAACTTGTGCCATAACTGAACGCTTTGACAATCTTGGGGAAAAAAAGTGACTGCATCACTTTGTTAGCATCCATGGAATCTCTAAAGTCTAGCAGTCCAACAGGGGAAGCACCCGCTCAGCTTAAGCTTCTCTGAAGTTAGGCAGCTATGGAGCAGCTCTTTTCAACCCTGATTTTGATTTTATGCATCTAAAAAGCCTCAATATATTTACAGTGAGCCCCTCTTGCTCTCTTGATGCCTATAACAAGCCTGTATGAGGCTGAGGATGCAACTTGAAGTCCTCTGAAGAACAGCAGGGCTCCAATCCCTCTGGCTACCACCTCTTGCACTGCACATCCTGTGTCCTCTTCATGGAGGTGCCCTGGGCCCTGCCACCAGGGTGCAACTAAATATTGAGGGCCATCAAAAGATACGCTCAGGGTTTCCACTCTCTGGTTTGCTTTGGGGCTTTTTGCAGGGCCTGAAGACCCCGGGAGAAGCTCCTGCTGCAGCTTCATGCACCATCCTGTGGGATAAGGAAGCCGCTCCAGGGTACTGGGCAGTCATTGCAATGCCCTTTTTGTGTTTCTCTGCCTTCCCAAAGGGAGCTTTGTGTGACTTGCTCCTCATTGCTAGAAGTGCTTTATGGAACTGCATGCAGTGGACTGTTCAGGGAAAATAAGCTCTCTTTTTAGAGCTGTTAAAAATTAAGTGAATTTGAAATGATTGCTAGAAAACGCTAATAAAAATGTTTACTTCACATATAAAATTGGCCAAAACAGGATGCAAAACAGGCTTTTATATTCTGCAAATCCTACAGTTACTTATGCGTTTGTGAGACTGTAAATATTAGGAAAGTGAATGTTCACAAAAAAATAAGTATAACAGTAATTTTGGCTAAGGAAACTGTACACCTTTTTATTTAACTACAGTATATTGCAGATGTAGCATTTGACTGATAACTACCATATTTATTCTTGTATCTTAGAATAACTGATGTTCAGAACATTGCCATTCTGAATATGGAAATACAGCTTGCCTGTCTTAAGATCTTGGCATCATGTTGTTAATTCAGAGATAGCACTTTAACATATTAATCAGTTTGAGTGGGAGCCAGTTTTGTACTTTGAGAGAAGTAGATGAGAATCTGTACTTCCCTCCTGTCCTTGTGTTTATCTGTTAAGTTAAATCCATGTAGATTTAAAACCGTTCATTAATAAGTTTTTGTGCAGAACTATGCAACTAACCTAAAGTGAACTTCAGGTAAATTTTTGCTTTCAAGGAACTTTTGTTACTTTCTTTTCTCTAGTTTTTTTCGATAGTTTTCTAGCAGTCTTTCCCTCCACCCTTTGATTTTTTTTTTTTAATTTTCAAGTATTCCTGAAATATTATTTAAATTTTCAAATATTTCAAGTATTTCTACCACATGTAAGTGCATTATGAAGGAGACCTTAAACAGCACTGGGGGTGGGAAATGTCAGCGGAGTGTGAGCTGACTTGCTCTAAGGTGATGAAGCTTCAGAGCATCTGCTACTGTTCTCTCTCCTAATCACTATCTAGCTCTTGAAGGGAGAAACAGTCCATCTTTGAGGAATGAAAACAGATGTTTAGATGCTCAGCTACAAGACCCAGGTACAAAAGATAAAATGCAAGGAGCCCTCACCTACCTCTGAGCAAACAAAGAACAACTCACCAATTTTTTTTTGGTTTGCTCTCTTTTCAGTGATAGTTTTGGATTGACTCCCTTGGTCACCAGAAACGTGTCTAGCATCTTTGGAGGAATAAGTATATGTAGACAGAGCAGTGGTATCCTTCTATTCCCTCATTATCTCCTGGAAAATACCTGCTCCAAGAATTGGATAAGAGTTTGGCTTCCAAGATGTCAGGCATCCAAAACTGCTCTGAAACTCTTTGGAAATAGTGAACCTGAGCAGGAACTTAAAATTTGGGTTCAAAGTGTTTCATCGTCTCACTGCTATACTCATTCGTGAAAATATCCTCTTATACAGATAATCAAAGGAAGTGAGTCCATTCTGCAGGGTTTTGCAAGAGGAGTCATTCATTTGCTCTGTTCTCTTTTTATCCTCCATCATCATCATCATCATCATCATCATCATCATCATCATCATCATCATCATCATAATAATACAGAAAAGGATAAACAGTTTCAGTTTTCATTGGATACAGAAAGATGTTTGAAACCTCATCTGTCTCCTACCAAGTTCTACCCTGAAACAGCATCTGTGTACCTTTTACATATCAATCTTTTTTGACTACAGTGTGAGCACTTAGGACAACTTTAAGCAGAAAATATTTTCATGGTACAGTAGCAAAAATAACTGAGTGCTGCTTAAAGTAACATTTATTCTACTGCTGTCATTGGTACAGCAGTATGAACACTGAAAAATAAGCATTAACAACATTATCCTTTCAACCTTGATGTCCCTGTGTAACTTGAGTCGTGTGTGTTGTCCCATTGAAATGAAAAATGTAGTGAGATGGTTTTGGTGGATTCTGAGTGGAACTGGAGGCAAAATTAGGTCAGGAAATGAATCCTCCTTGTAGCCCAACTATTGGAGGTATTTTTCTGCTGTGGAGGTAGTGCTTTATCAAATGGTAGACTTTTTACATTTATGGAATAGCTGGGTACAGGGAGTTTTACTTTCAGCTGTAGAAATTAATTCTTTGGGAGTAGATATTCGAGAATCAGCTCAGCAAAACATAACTGCTCTTTTTTGTTGTTGTTTATCTTTGCAAATTGTAAACAAGTTCTACCTCTTTGTCCAAAACCTATGTTAAATTATTTGGAGGGGAAGGGAGAGGGGAGACAGG
>VZTM01016066.1:52303-72043 GCA_013400555.1 Jacana jacana | reverse complement strand
GTTGTCGGAATGATGTAATGGTGTAATGTGGACGTCTAAATGGGAACATTTGAAATTTCTGGTAGAACCTTCTTTCCATTTTTTCTATCAAATGATCCTAGTCTTGTTTTTGTTGGTTTTCTTTTCAGGAAAGTAGGTGTTTTCCTTTCTTTCTCCTGCTTTTTTTAAGGAGAGGAGTTAAACTCAAAAACAATTCCATGCTCAAAAATTTAAAATTCAACTAATTGAATTTGGCATTGAAGGCTGGTAGAGGAAAAACAGCAGTGGCTGGAAAATAAGAAAATAAGCTCACTTTCTAGCAGTGAAAGCAGTTAGTGGGAACATATTATTCTGTAAAGGTGTTAATTCTCCATCACCTCTTGTCCTCAGCTGAAGCCTATATGTCTTTTGAGCAATAAGCTTTAGCCAAGCAAAAGTTATATTTGGCCTGCTACAGAGCAAAACCCAGGGATGGAGTAGCCTGTAAAATGTAGGTCAGATTAGACTCTCTCCTATTTTGAATTCTGTAAACATATAAGAAGAAATTAAATAACCTACTTGGGTTTAAAGTATACTTTGAGTTAGAGTTAATGCAAACGTATGGTTATTTATTAAGTGAAAAAGTATAAAATAGATGTGATCAGCAACTGTTTTGCTCTTACACTGAAGTTCTACTGTTGTGTACAGCCCACTTCAAATTTCGCCTTTAACTAGTAAAAGACATTCTAGCCAAAAAAGGAGCTTTTCAGTACGTCATTTTTAGGAAAAAAGTTTTTCATTTTATGGGTTCAAGTCCATTTTTATATGGACTGAATGTTGCGGTAAAACTTAATAGGCTATATTTTAAAGTCTTTGTGCCTTGTCAATAATAACTGCAGTATTGCAAATAATCATGTTCCATGATACTGATGAGATTGTAATTTTAAGCACAATTCTCACCTTGAAACTAAACTTTAATAGTTTGACTAGCAAAAATGACTTAAATGGGATTGTGAAATTTGCATTTCCTTAATATTAATAGCAAATTGTGGGAGAGACTCTGAAGTATCATTATTATATCTCCAAGCAACATGTACTTAATAGCAGAGTCCATTAACTGCATTTATTTCCATGAACTCTTTCAGTAGAAAAAGGCAAAATGTAGCCATTAAGATTTAATGGCAATAAAAAGCATCTAACCATCCCACACCTAATAAATCATAATTAAGACCAAAATGCCAAATAAAACTCAGTCTTTATGGTCAAGAGACATTAGAAAAGAGTGGGGGTGCAATTTTATTTCATATTTGGCTGTTTCAGCAGACATCTGGATCATGATCAGTGAAGAGAAGTTAAAAAAAATAGCTAATGTGACATAAGTATCAAATACTTCTTAGCTGAAGGGAGAGGGTGATTAATGCACTTCCATTGAGTATTAGATCTGGTGCCATATATAGAGCAGGGCAGCCATCCATGAATGGCTGAAGAAGACTGTTTTGTGAAGCCGACCTGCATGAGACAGAACCTGAGAAAGTATATTGCAGGGAAGAGGGCAGACCCCTCACAGAGACAGTAGGACTGCGTGACGGCAAAGGGGCGACTTGGAAGTTAAATGAACATCTGTATTTCATACATCAAATGCTTGTGCCTCAGCATCCTCTGGGATTCATGTGATCTCAGTGAAAGTGGCATGATGAAAGAGCCCTGGTAGAGCTCTGTTTCAGTGACTTCTGCGTCAAATTCATGAATGGTTCTTGGCACAGTAGTAGGATCTCAGGGCTATACTGTCCCAGGAAAGTGCCCTGGCTACCAACTTTCAGAATCGGGATGTTACTTGGTTTCCCATCTTTACTCCAGTGAATTTGCAACAATGGGACTATTTTCTTTGAAAGAACATGTCTTTAGAAATGTGAAGACTGACAGGTTAGAATATTTCTGTTCTGTTGTTTAATGTCTGGCTGTGAGCCTGACTTGCCTTAAATTATGCAAGTATTGGCCCCGTGTTGTTCTCCTGCCAGTCATAGCTGATATCTCATGGTTTAATTAGGACAAATAATTAAGCAAACCTGCTTCAATTCTCATAGAAAAAAAAATTAGTTTATTTAATACATCTTCCTTTTAGTGTAGCTAACTGTGTTTATGCAGTTGCTGACCTTGTTCAGTGCTGTGTTAATAGGCAAGCTCTTTGGCAGATACATTTTAGTTAGATGTCCCCACAGTGCCTAGTGCATTGAAGACCCTATTTTGAAGGGTGCCTAATGCATATCTTTTAAGAAGAATAAACAGACACTGCCTAGAGCTTGACCTGGCCTAGGATTTAGAAGGAGAAAGGGGAATGCACAGCTGCAGTCATGTCATTTAAGTGACACATGCAGGGTGCCATCAGAAATCCATTCCGGATTATATATAGAATTTCAGAAACTTACTAAAATCAGTATCAGTCAAAGTACACTGGACTAGCAGAGATGCACTAGCAGGTGAGATAGGAACCACTTGGCATGAGCTGTCCTGAAATAATGTTTACAGCAGTTCTGGTGTGTTTCAAATGTGTTGGAGGAGAGAGTCATGCTGTCACAAGATCATTTGCTCCACAGTCCAGCAAAGATGAATGCACACAAGTGAACATCACTCCATATCTGCCAAATACTGAGTCTATATATCTGAGTCTATAACGGCCCAGCAGGCTCCTCATCTCTCTTACCTAATGCTACTGGGAGCTTTGAACAGGCCGTTGCTTGCCACCTCATATTGCCTCTAAAGGGACACCGGGACTTGAATACATGGGGATGCATAGATAGTTATGCATTTTCACTTGGCATGCAAATTTTTATGAAAAATGAAATGATTGAGCAATTTGAATGTGGTAAGTTTCACTATTAACAGGAGACACATCACAGGACACCTAATAACACATGTGCATGAGCATTTTGAAGCTAAGAAGTCATGTACAAACCTAGAGACAAAACGCTCTAAAATTCCTATTCAGTCCAGTCCAGTATTCCAGGTTTTTGTCATTCTTTTCCAACTTACCATCTCAGCATCACCTTTTTTTTATTAAAATAGTCTAGATAGAAACTTAGCATTCCAGGCACTCCTTAAACTTCTACTTATGAGTGTATGAAGATGAGGAATGATACCTGAATTTGGGATTCTCCATATTATTCCTAGGGCATTCATGTGGGTATCTGGAGATAAATTCCTCACTAATCTGCCAGACCAACTAGCATTTTTCAAAGGAAGTGGTGATATGCATTTTGAGAAGAAAGTCTTCCTGATCCAGGTAGATATATGAAGAGTTGGTAGAAAAAATGAAAACAAAGATGTTTGTCTCATGTTTACCTTAAAGGCTCAAAAAAGGAGCAACACTGAACAAAAGCATCATTGCTTCATATTTTTTCTTATTAAGAAAAATGTAAATCCTCTAGTTCAACCTATACATCAGACTTGCATGCTTCTGCCATACTTGAAAGTACACTCTTCTCACTCTCTTTTGCTGAACAAAAGAGTATGGGCACAAACAGGAAGAGCTGTTTACAACAGCATTATAAAACTATAAATTGTTATCTCTTGAGAAGATTGCATAGGTCTTCTGTGACAGCAAAAAATTAATTTGTGTGTTCATATGAGGCAAGAAGGTAGTGGAGAGAGAGAGGGATCGTGGCAAAGATGGTTTCTACACTTTCCTTTATAGTCCTCACATGTCCATTTCCAGTGTAATTTTGTATAATAAGGAGGAGGAAACAGTGATGGGATCAAATTAAACATAAGCTGGAAATTGAGTTGTGGTGCATTTATTGGTAGCATGCCTGACCTTAGTTTGTGCTGTTTGTATTTCCATTGATTAAGCACAGCTCTGCTCTGGAACCGCTGAACCTGGAGCATCTACTTCCTAAAGAGCTTACCTTTGGGCTGTGGGGTATCACACTGGTGTGTGAAAGCACGCTTCTTGGTTTTCTGAGGGTAGCCTGTGCATTCTTTTTGCACAGAAAATGATAGTACCTGTATTTGTCTATTTATGTGGCTACTGTATGATTTCCTGACACCACAGGTTGATGGCCACATCTGAACTGTCTGTGGCACTTGAATCAATTAATTTTGCCTTTTAATCTGACTTTATTCTGTGTAGTTCAATGGAAGGGTATTTCCCATCTCCTTCCCTCCTGCCCACCTGCCACAGGGTCAACCCAGTCACACTGCAACTATATAAATTTTACACATTTTATTGTTTATTCCATAATTGTTTACTTCAGTGTGCATTTGATTAGTGCACTTAGTTTCTGCCACCTTTGCTTCTTCTTGGTAGGATGCTATTTTATGCACACTAACATGAAAATCAGCAAGCCCACTTGCTGAATATGGTGAAGTACAACACATTCAACTTAGTCACATTCACAGGCTATCAGAGCATGTTCATTGTGAAGCTTTGGTTCTGGTACTTTTTGGATTGTACAGAACAGTTGAAAGCACCTTGGTGAGAAAGTTTGCTTTGTTTTTAGCAAGATCTAAATTAGTGTATTATGTAGTCTTGTGCGGATTCTCAGTCAGATACTGAGAGATGCGCTGACTTGCTTATCCCACATTGTGGGGGGAGGGTCTGTCACCACATGGTTTCTTCTGAAAGAAATAGCAGCACAGCAGGTATTTTCATCATGTGAGGCAAAACCCTTACAACTGAAGATTGCAGATTATATGAACACAAGAGAAGAAAAAGCTGTTAGAATATGAAGTTAAAATGAGAATTTAATGGTAGTGTGCTCAGATGTTCCCTGGCAAACATTTGTATTCATAAAAAATATTGCTTTCATTTGAGTCATTTGAGTAGGTGTGACTGCTTAGTAGGACCGAGCTGTCTCTTGCAAAAAATACTATGTTGAAGAACAATATATAACTCTAAAGCGTGATAGGAGATGTAGATAACTGATGAGATACAAGAAAGACAAGTACAAACACATCATTCAGAAATAAGTGTTTGGCTCATGGGAGATGACAACATTTCCATATCCTCTTTTTTTTTTTCCTTTCTATGCTTATTTATGTATTCATAGATATGCCATATTTAATATAGCATTCTATGTATATAGATCACTTTGATAGCTTAGAAATGCTCTGTACAAACCTCAAAATCAAAATTAAAATGCTTTAATAGAAATGAATGTATATAAATATATATACATACACATGTATATATGACTTCTTCATGATATATAATCTTT
Source organism: Jacana jacana (assembly GCA_013400555.1). NCBI lineage: Eukaryota > Metazoa > Chordata > Aves > Charadriiformes > Jacanidae > Jacana > Jacana jacana. Next base: position 66,872 of record VZTM01016066.1, on the reverse strand, counting down.
TGCCTGATGGACACGCATGGGATGGGATTCTGAAACTAAATACAGTTCCTTTATGTTTCCAGAAAAAGTAAATGCACTGTTAGTGGGACATGGAGACTCTCTTTGCCCAACCTTGGCAAATGACCTGGTGAACAATACCTATTAAGATAAGAAAGTCAGTGTAAATTGTTGGAACAGGGAGAGGGATTAAATACAGCTTTAAAGCTCTGGAGGGCATTTGCCCCAAACTGTTCCTGTTAAAGAGGAAGTCCAGCATCAGCTGGGTTAGACAGAAACCAGGCCGCATCAAGGGGAATTGGAAACAAAGAAGGAAATAGTCTGGGGAAAAAAGTAAAAAAAGCATCATAGAAGTTCCTAACAGGAGGCAGAGACCTATGAGTGTAAACAGCTGACTGTCGATACCTGGTTTGACATTGCCATAAGTCGTCCCTCTGGTATCACATCTCTGCCTTGGCCAGTGAGAGCAGCCTGGGACATTGGACACTGTGAGCTGCCGGTCCTGCAGCTGGTGGAGTGACAGCACGGACCATGACAAGCAGGGACCCACACATCAGGTTTGTCCATGTGCATGAATTCAAGGGGCACTTTCTCACCAGCTTGGGCATTAACCATTCATCGGGAGCCACACATGTACGCATAAAGAGGGAGTACCCATGTCTCCTTACAGCAGCTGCGTGCAAGTAGGGTAACCCACACTCCCAGAAGAGAGTGTGTGCATTTAACCCACACATCCTGTGAGAAGGGGCAAATGTCCATATAACTCTGCAGGATTAGAGCTCTTGAGGATCAGTTCCAGAAGGGTTTTTCAAAATGTGTAGGTGTTTATTAACATTCGTAGGGTCTGGTGTTGTGATTTATCTGTTTTACTACTGATCCTGATCCTGAATGTGTAGTTCACTGATTGCTGTTAATTATGTGCAGTTGCACATAAACATGTGCACAGGACAAACACAGAAGCATGTTTGTGAAAGAAGACAATCTGAAAGTGCAATCAGATGAACAAAGAGGAGCCCATTCTGCATGTTACTCCAGAGGTTGTGCCAACTTCTTGTAAACCCATCTTTTTAACAGATGGCATATTCATCACCTTTGCGAGTCTGTAACTGGTCCTGCTTCTGTTGAAGTGGTGTTACATTGATAATGGTTTCAAACTCTTCTCAGCAGAGCCACGAAACATATCAATGGGTGCTGGTAGTGGTTTTGCAGTTTTGGATAGTCCTTAAAAAAAAAAAAGTTGTTGTGTGGGCAGTACAGTGCTGGGATGTATTGTGAAGGAATGTTGTGGGGTTTCTGTCCTCAGAAGTTTTCAGGACTTGGCTACAAAGAGCTATGTTTGACCAGATCTAGTGTTAGGTAGCAAATCAGTAAACCGTTTTGATCCAGATCAGATCACAACTTAAGTGAACTGAGCAGTTTTACTCTGGGGCAGTAAGTATAGACAGGGATGGGAAAAGGTGAGTTTTTGAAATTTAGAGGAGAGTTACAAAGTGGCTACATGCAGAGAAAAATGGGTGAGAGGGAGGCAACCTGTGGAGCTCTACAACGGTCAGCCCAGCATGGACTTTCATATGCAGTGTATGAGAAGGACTGTGAAATTTGCTGATGAATTAAGGTGGCAGGCAATTTCTTTGAAGTAAGGCAAGAGATTTTAGAAAGGAAGAAGTCCACTGAGGACTTGAGTAAAAGAACAAGGATGAAATTTAATACAGAATGCAAGATTACACACAGACCAGCAACGTGAAATTCTGATACAAGTTGGAAGTTCATCAGGTAGAGATGTCATGAGTTCAGGATTTTGATTAATTCTGTGAGTTTAATAACAACTCAGCTGAATCACGATAACCATCCATGTGACTGCTTTTAACTCAAAGTATAGACCGCAATTAGCTAAATCAGCCTCACTGAAGAAAAACTACCTCACATTTGCTCAGCATGATGTTAGTGGTGGCTGAGATTATGTGAATGTGCAGCAACGTGTTAAGCTGGCTGCTATAGCTTCCTGATCTGTCTGAGCCCCTGTTGCATGAGGTGCAGTGAGCTATTAAGGTTTTGTAGCTGTGAGCAAGGGAGCTGTCATTCTAGGATGTATGAAAACATTATTTTCTGCAGAATTAGTATTAATCCTATTGTGCAACTCACTGATAAAATCTGGGAAGTGTGTTTACAGTTTTGCTCACCCAGAAGGTTGCATTGAAAGACCAGAATGATTAGTGGAATGAAGAACTTGTTTTCTGAGAATAAACTAGAAAAACATAATCGCTGAGTGCAGTGAGGGCTGAGATGGCATTAAATAGGTAAGTTGAGCAGAAGTAGAAAAATACCATGGGAACCACAAAGGAACAAAGATGAATAGGGGCTTGGAGCATCTCTCTTACAAGGAAAGGCTGAGGGACTTGAATCTTTTTAGTCTGGAGAAGACTGAGGGGGGATCTGATCAACACTCATAAATACTTAAAGGGTGGGTGTCAAGAAGAAGGGGGCAGTCTTTTTTCAGTGGTGCCCAATGACAGTACAAGAGGTAACGAGCACAAACTTGAACATAGGAAGTTCCATCCATAAGGATAAACGTCTTCACTTCGAGGGTGTCAGAGCACTAGAACAGGCTGCCCAGAGAAGTGGTGCAGTCTCCATCTCTGGAGACATTTAAAACCTGCCTGAACACATTCCTGTGCAACCTGCTTTAGGTGGACCTACTTTGGCAGGGAGTTTGGACTTCCAACTCCATATCATTCTGTGATTGGTTCTGTGATTCTGTGAACTGGTCATGAATACCAGTTAAACATAGAAACAGTTTAAGTGGTGAGATTCGAAACAGTGGAATTAATGTAGTCAAATCTAACATGTTAAGAAAGCACTGGATCAATACATCAAAGGGTAATGTATGATGGTGGCTACCTGGGACATCTACTGGATGAATCTGATGATGCAGGAGGTACTGGTTTCACTGTTCTGTTTCAATAACATTAGTATCAATATTAGCATCATTGTTATTATGAAAAGGATTACACGTATGTAAATTAACTTCAGGAAAGACGTCTTATTCTCTCTTTAATTCTTCATGTGTTTAAATAGGAGGTTCAGCTGAGGTAAACCTAGGAATTATTTATATTTAATTTATTTCATCATTGTCTCTTGTTTGTGTGAGCTTCTGATACAAGAAAGCAATATAACAAAGAGCCTTTCGTCTTTTATTCAAATGGAGAGTGTCAGATGGAGGTTAACAAAGTTGTTTTTGTTTGAGCACGCAGGAACAAGTAATCAGGTGGTGTCATTTTCCCTTTTCTATTTCAATTTCCAGTGAAATACTAAAGATAAATGGATATTGGCAAGGCTTTCCCTGCTTCTCCATTTCTCTTCTGTATTTTGACCTTAAACATCTGACAAACTAATGGATTATACGTTGTTTTTCTCTAGTTTTTCCTGGATAATGCTGTGAAAGCTTTCCCCTCAGCTCTTAATTCATCAAATGCAAGTTTTCCTAATTCAAGCAATCAGACACGGTGGTGTATACAAAACAACTGTTTTTTCCTACCGGTAAGTTGATTTTACATTTCTTAGTTTGTTTACAACAATTACGCTAAATTGACTGTTGCCAGATCTGCTTGAAGTTAAGCACCCACCAGTTTTTAAAACTGCAGCAAAAGCTTGATTTCTTTCAGTCACCTGAAACTGCATATGAAGGAATGGGAAGCTAAAGGAGATTAATACTTCTGAAAGTAGCAGGTTTAATGAATGTCAGATTAAAGAGCAGGAAACAGTCTGGTAACTAAGAAGTGTCTCACTCTCGCCAACAAATGGGCATTACCAGATTTGAGGAGAACACGCAGCAACTGCAAAGCAGACTGTGCGCTGAAAGCTCCACATCGTTCTCAGTGAGACCTGGTTTGGTCACTCTCCAGACAGATTTCACAAGGACCAGTAGTAGATCTGAAAATATTAATCACTTTTATTATTGGTCTGGCAGTAAATGTGAATTCTGTGATCAGCACACTACTGTCGTTGCATCTTTGAGTAAAAGGTAGAGTGAGAGGGAGGAAATGTGAAACTTATGTACCACTGTATAAACTGTTTGAAAGATCTGAGCTGGTTTGAAGGACATGTCTTGGAGTGAACAAAAACACAGCGACACATGCAAGAAGATGGGGAAGGTCGATCCTGCAAAAAATGGGATTGGTATCCTAGAGAGCAGTGATTCTTAATGGGATTACAAAAGACCTGCAGTTGAAGTCTTTGGATGAATAAACAGGAGGCAGCGAGAGGAGAAGGGAGGTTATTTTATCTCTATTCAGAACCGATGAGACCAGCACCAGAATGGTGTATGCTGATTTCCACACAATATGTTTAACATGAAACAGCTATTCACTATGTCAAACTAGACTATCCTAGGCACACACAAAAGCAAGATGTTAATTATATTTAGAACTCTCCTGGAAAAAAAACAATTGCAGTATCTGCAGCACTTACGAACTTTCAGTGTCTCTTTGATAAAGCAGATGAGTTTCTGTTTCTTATTTTCAAATTTAGCTAACTAAATACCACCAGGTATAGATAGGTGCCTATACCTTTTTTTGGCCCTGACATCGAGTTATCCTTGCTGTCAAAGTGATGCAGCCCTTCTTCCAGCCTCTGCATACATTCACACTAACAAGCACACAGAAAGAAATTCTTCCAATGGTTATTTATATATTTTTGCTTCTGTAGTTAGCAGGTTTTCTAGTCAGCTTTTTAAATATTCTCTGTTATAGTTTTGAACATCTTTAAATTAGAAATCATAGAATTGTCTAGGTTGGAACGGACCTTTAAGATCATCTAGTCCAAGTGTCTCTGATAAAAAAACCCAACTCGTCACTAAACCATGTCACTAAGTAGTATGTCAGCCCGTCTTTTGAAAACCTGCGTGGATGGTGCCTCAACCACATCCCTGGGCAGCCCACTCCAGTTAAGGTATTTTGTTTTCTTTTCTACCAGTAGGTTCTCTAACAAGTATCTGAACGATACAGTTTTCATAAACTATACTTATTATTACGATTTAGTCTGCTGATTTTCAGAAAAAACTGTGTGTCTTTTTCTTTTGTTTTTCCCATGTATAACATAGATGTTTATCAGTTCTTCACATGATTCGGCACATTGCATTCTTCATCAAAGAAACTTTGATAAATTGGCACAAAAATTATGTTGAAATTGTCACTTCTGATATTAATAAGTGAAAGGGTTAGGTTGGCTAAAGTTTTTAAACACTTTTCCCCTCACTTTTTTATCAAACAGTTCTCAATTGCACATCACTTTCATCCTCAGGCACTGCATAACTTCTAGCTTGACAAAGCTACAAATGCCTGACAAGTTAATTTTGATTTTTTTTATTTTATTTGTTTTTAAACTGGAAATAAAAATTATTCTGTCTTTACTGCATGAGATATTTAATACTTAAAATGGCACATGTTTGTTTCCTTAAATTAAAATTCAATTGAATCTGTGTGTTAGTTTTAAGCTTTATTCCTGCCAATAAACTTCCTGTGATTTATGACAGTGAACCTGACAGATCTATTGACTGTGTCATCTAAAATGAGTTAATAAGAGATTTTTTAATTATTTCAGCCCCAGTAGAGTTTTCTGAGTTGTATTGCTTGCTTTCTTGCTTTCTTTAAAGACCTAAAAAAGATTATACAATAAGTTTTAGAGACTTTGTTTGTGTTTAGTTATTGATTAGTTTTGCTATGATGCTTCTGTAGTTTCTATGTAATAGGAGTTAGGCCTGGGAGTTTTCAAGTCGTGCATATCTCTTCCTGTGATAAAATATAGTATGTTATCAGTGCTGCCACCTCCACTTGTTAAATAAATGTCGTGATACTGATCTGTGAAAGATGCAGTTTTGAAGTACATTTTATTTAACTAGGGAATTCCAAAATTACTTTACTTTTTCAAGTTTTTCTCCATAGACATATTTGAGTAGAATCCATTTTTACTTTAGTAAAGATCTTTATAACCACCAAAGTCTTAAATTTTAAGAACAGAAACCAAATGCACTGGGTTTGAGATAAGATCCTAGGGGTTTAGTGCACTAGGACAAGGCACTGGGCCTGCAATCCTGTTAAGAAAGGCACTGAGACACTGTTACGGTATTGATTAAAATACCATTAATTTGAGCGAGCACAGGAATTAAAAAGAGGGTAGACGGAGTTACATCCCTTCAGATGCTGGGAGCTCTGAATTGTGCAGCATCAGATCATCCTCCAGTCAGGGTTGTGTCCTGGTTTGAGGTAAAACAAACAGGATGGCATGTGATGCAGACCCTATCGGGGGAGAGGTTACCCAGCAATTTCCTCTTCTGAACTCTTACAGGATTTTCTTAAAAGGAAATGTTTCTGTTCATCATTTCAGCTGTCAGGCAAAAGCAATGTCTGTGAGCACTTGCTGCTGCACTATTAGATAAAGTCGAGGCCACACATGTGGGTTAACCACCACCACCACGTGCAGGCTTGTCTGAGGGCTCCTTGGTTACCATAAATTGGATGAGCTGCGTGAGGTTATCCCACAGTCAAGGGATACACAGAGCACAGCACGGACCTGCACCTGCTCAGCTTCACTGCCACGGGGATTGCTAACTCTTCAGCATGCAGTGGTCTGTCAGTCAGGGTCAAGACAAAGGATTGGTATCACTGAAAGTCTCTGCCTTGGAAAAAGCCTCAATGCCTGTGTAGTCTGAGCCCTTTTTATTCTGCAGTAGGTTGTACAGAGGTGTATGATGAACGAGCCTGAAATGGGTCTTCACTAAGAAACAAGCCCAGTGTACCTGCACACAAAAGCTGTAATTTTTCCCAACTGGGCATTAATACCTCTGTAGGAAAGTTCATGTTCATTTGATGAAGTGAAAGCAGACCACTTGGCCCAGGAGACAGGCTGCCATTTGTCTGACAGCTTGCAGTTTTTGTGCTTTGATGAAGACCAGGGCTCTCATGCTATATATATGACAGTAATTCCACCAGTCACATTTTTCTCTATGGCTACTTTGACTGTTCCTTCACCAACTTGTTGACGTTTTCCAGTTTTTTGCCTGCTTTGTAGCTGCATGCATCTGTCTAGCTAGAATGTCAGTTACCTTTATTTCTCCACCCTCAGTTCCTGTGACAGGAATTTGAAAATTTATTTGCAACGTTGAGCACCAAGAAATAATAGCCTTGAACAGCCTTGTAAGATAAAGCCGGGAAGAGGTTTATTTAAGGTGGCATTCCCAAAAAATAGTTTCATAACCTGGTGTGGCTGTTCAAGCACAGTTGCCTACAGACTCACTTCCAGATCTGCTTGTTGCTTACTGGAATCTTGCATTACAATATACGGTATCAGAGTCCACATTCTTAATGTGTGGTTGTGCCTCTCTTCTCTAATTCATCCACCCTTGCTTGGAATCTTAGCTAAGATAGGGGACCGTCAGGGACATGGTTTAGTAGTAACTTGGCAGCGTTACATTAACGGTTCGACTTGGTGATTTTAAAGGTCTGCTCCAACTGTAATGATTCTACAATTCTAAGACTTTCAATGTCTAGTTTTTGTATTCCCGTGGAACACTAACAAAGACTGTCTATTTCACTTGGAAGTTCCTTGATCTTTGTCAAACTGCATCCAATTATGGATTCAAGACTACCTTTTGTTTGCTTATTTCTTTTTGGAAGACTGATTTCACAAGTAGAATGCCTTCCACAGTGAAAAACAGATGCTGCCATTTTTATGTAACACTGAATTTGGAGTGTGACCTCCTGTGGAATGCAGCCATCAGAGAAGTTTTATTTTTGGTGATTCTGAACAGCAGTTCTTTCTGGTTCTTATTTCAAGCAGATCTGCAAGCAAATTACAGTGATGGAAGAGATTCACATGGCAGATCGATTCTGTCTGATGGGTGCTGTGAAAATTATTCTTCTTAGTGATCCTCCAAAATTAGTATACAGTGATTCAGATTCTGTACTGCCATCAACAAGTCAACAGTAGTCTGAAAATAGCGTATCTTGAAATAGAATGCTTTGTAGTTTCAGAAAAGATAACTTCCTTACAAGGTCCAGGACTGTAATTTTCTGGAAGTGTTTTTGGCAAAGGTACTGTATGTTAAGGACTAAGATAATGATTCTAGTGAGAATGTATTATTCCCGTCTTATAATTAATTTTGATGTCCTAATCCATTTCCAGAAACTATCCATAGAAAATATTTTTCCAGGAATTTCAGTTCAACCATACGTGTTTTTGTTGATATATATGACATAGGAAAGGAAAGTTTTTTTTAACAACGGTGTTCTTAGGTTCTCAGAGCTCAAGAGTATTTAACAGGATTTCTTTATACTTATATTATGCATAGGCCATGTTAATAATTTTATATTCTGCATATCTTAGCTTTATTTCTGGAGTTTGTAAAATTGGATATCAGTGAGGTTCATAACAACTGTATATAGCATCAATTTATAAATATTGCAAATGTAATCACAGTTTTCAAATCTTTAGATGTTTTACCTTGGCCCTTATGGTAGTAATACATACAGGGTAGTTACTGAACTCAAGCATGAGTGAAAATCATACCGTGACACAGGAATATTTTGTCAGTCTGCTGGCAGTAGGCTCTTGCACAGACTTCAACACCAGCACTGGTGTCCCACAAATAGGCGCTCCTTGCTGCTGTAGATGAGTAAATCAAAAGTGACAAAGGGTGAAAATTAAGGAGAATAATCTGATGCTATTGAGTTTTGGGTGGATTGGAGCCTAGAAAAAAAAGAGGCTCTGTTTTATGAAATACTAACACCTGGCTGTTATTGGCTGTCTGTAAACCATAATGTCCCAGGGAGATTTCATGCTCAAGTGGTCAGTCAATAATTTGTTTTTTAAACTAGCCTAAGCATTTAGTTATGTATGATTTCCTACTCAAGAAACAAATTCTAAATATTTTCCATTTAATTTTTCTTTGCCAGTATTTTATATACAGCTGCATATTAGGACTCATTTCCTGTTCTGTTTTCCTGAGGATAAATTATGAGTTGAAAATGGTGATAATGCTGATTGCATTGGTGGGCTACAATGTTATCCTTCTGCACACTCATGGGCCCATGCTGGATGATTACAGCAAATTTATGTATGCAATGGCACCTCTTAGAAGGTAGGTCCTTTAGTCCTTCTGAAATTAATAGTGTTCCTATGGCAGTTCTTATGTCACAGAACTCATATTTTTTAATATGTGTTTGACTTTGTAATCTACAAGTCACAATTTAAAATTATTGCTGTGCTGCAGTTAATATAGGATTTGATGTCACACCTCAGAGCATTAGAATAAAAGAAACAAACCTGGGCAAGGTGTTTAAATTACATGCTATAGGAAATAGAGTTTCATTTGCATTTTTGTAATAAAGAGCATTAGGAAGAAATCATTAAGGTCGTTCAGGCCTATGGCAGAACATAATCAAGGATACTAAAGCATTTTTGCTGCAAGCCATAGAAAATCAACTTCCTCGGAAGTAGTACATTGTCTTAAAACTTCACAAATGCAGTGTTAGCTATTGAAAAAATAGACCAGCAGTTTGGAAATTTTACTGTTCTTGCGAATTTGTACATTTGTGTGCTAAATTTTCAGTGAGACTGCTGAAATCTTTGTTATAGCTTATAACATCTAAAACAAAATTATGATTCTAAGTATTGCTGTGTAAAATAATTTCTGGACACATGTAATTTCTACCTCCTTTTCCAAACAAAGAGGTATGCTGAATGTGCTGTGCATATAACTGAATATTCAGAATAGAGTTTCAGTATCCTTTTTTTCCTGTAGTGTAATCTGCTTGAGATCTTTAGGACACAGAAACAACAATGGAAAAGGATCTGAATTTTTTTTTAAAAAGCGTATGTTGTTTTTGCTTTTATATCTAAAGTTTAACAAATAAATCTGAGATGGGATGGAGAACCATGTAACAGGTTAGACTTAGCACATGCATCTGGCAGGCTTGATTTTGCCTGTCAAGCTGTGTGTCTTGGTATTTTCCTTCCTAAATCTCTCACCAAGGTTCTTCTTTCAGTGCACCAGTAGGAGAGTACTAGTGCAAATTGATTCCAACTACCGCCAGCATCTTTTTCCAATGCAGAATTTCTAGTAAACTCTGTACAAGATCTAGTTTATGCCTTCTGTAATTCTGAGGTGTAAAGGCTTGGGAGTTAGGTGCCTTAGTTTCTCTTTCTTCCCATTTACTCGATATGGTCAAGCTCTCCTTTATGGAAGTAGTATTGTTATGTAAAAAGGTTTGTTTCAGTCTGCCTGTATAGAATAAGCGCCAAATGCTCTCAATTTGTAAACAAACAAGGTTATTCCTTTTATTAAATCCTCATTTTATTGCTGTACTTCAAAATGTAGGCACATTTGCACAGGATGTAGGAGAAGTAATTAAAGTTACATAATGGAAATAATAACGTTTCTCCAAATAAGAAAACACAGCATATATAAATGGTCGTAATTTAAATGCTAGAAAGTAGTTAGTATAAGTTGTGGTTTTATTCTTGTGCAAAAGCAATTTTGTTTTAACTTTTGAGCAGCTGGCTTTACCTTTGTTTTTATTTTATAGGCCTGGAATACTGAAAGACCTGAAGACAATGGGCTCAATTTCTTTGTTTATATTCTTCGTCACATTACTAGTTTTGGGTAGACAGGTAAGATGCACACTTCTCTTCATCTGCATCAGTGGACACAGTGCCAGCCTCCACACGCAGCCTCCCACATTCTCAAGCAATTTTTAGATTTTCTGACAAACACCTGAATTCTTTTCTGACCCATGCCATTGCAAAGCATCAGAAGCATTTACAAAGCTATATTTTCTTTATTTCTTTCCTATATGGCCTTAAAAATCAATAACTGTCATTGAGACTGTAGACATTATGCTGATAGTGTGCAGTAATTGTAACTATTGCTTGTCATGCTGACCGATATTGTCTCATAGCTTCCTAGTGTGCTCCCATCTGTCCTCATCCATCTGCTGTCTCCCTAGATGCTTAATTACAAGCTATTTTCTTCACAGTTACTACCATTTGATGCAGACACAGAAAGAATGTAGCATGTACACAGAAGTGTACCACATGCTGAGGCCACAGTTGCACTATAACTATGACCCAACAGGAAACTACTCTTTTATTATCCAGTTGTGCTTTTCCAGTACAAACATGATGTCGGTGGTCTTCCCCTCTAAGAAGCTGAGGGCAGGTACAAGGGCAGCTCTCTCTAAATCCTCGGGGCTGTACATGCTGTGCCAGGTCCTACACTGCACAGGACAGGGCCCTGAGATGGAAGAAGCAATCCATGTGACATCTTATGAACAGCCTGTAACTCCATAGCCTACAGCTATGGGAATTTGGGAAGGATCTTATCCCATATTGTCTGTAAATCACTCATTTACATTACAATTCCCCAACCCGTAATGATTGTCATTTAAATTGCCAAGCTGGCCCTGCAGGTTACCAGAGAAAAGATTCTTATCTGGCAGCTTCTCCAGTGTTTGCTGTAATGGGGAACATCCTTCCTGAATTGGAGATGACATTCTTTATCTGCCTTGCTGCCAGCACCATGATAGAGTTTGCTCATTTGATGATGGTAGCAGAGAGTGGGGTTGGAGCACAGCTACTAACACTCAGAAAAAGGGATAAATACTTCTTGCACCAGTTGAAAACCTTTAGTCCTTGTCAACCAGGATGTCAGATGGAGGTGGTGGGTGTGATACCAAGAAAATAGGAGACATGCCAAGAAAAAAGGAGAGAAGGAATGTCATCTTCACTGGGCAAGGAGAGTTTCTTTGTGGGTTCAGTCACATCAACAAGGAAGTGCTTTTTTCGTACAGCAACATGTGTCTTATTCCCTGTCACACCAGTTGAAAAATGCTGCTGTAATGGAAAAAGTCTTTCAGATCTGTAGCTCCAAGATTCTTGTCATGGTACCACTTGCTTGTGGATCTTCAGTCTTTTGCCTTTGATTTTTCTGCTTACTTTCCCTTAAAGAAGGAGAAAAAATCTCTGTGTTTTCAAACACTCTGAAGCAAAGTCTAAATGATAACTAGAAAATGTTATGAACTAATTTTTGATACATGCCTGGCATAAGACCTGCCATTTTATGGTACTGCTAGTGATACTGACTGGTAGAAAATGCTTGGGAAAAAAAAAGGGAAGAAGTGAACCTGCACAGAGCAACCCTTCCAGGGACATAGGCTTCCCAGCTTCTGCCAGTTGGCATTTCTGTGACAGAGTTTAATCGCTATTGGTTGCTCTGCTTTCTGTTACACTGTCTGATCCCTTTTTAATCCATTTTGTCTTCTTGGTCTTCCCAAAATCGTCTGGTAATGAATTTCACACTTTGATAAAAGTCATGTTAAATTGTCTATCTTCTTGTTTGGTTTTGAACTTTCTGCTTGCTGCTTTCCTTGCACTTGCAGAATGCTATGAAGACATTTTTTTCAGTGTAGGCAAAGTAAAATTCTTCTTTACCCTTCTTCCACAGGGGGTTATATGCAAGTATTTTCTCTTTTTGCTATTTTATTTTTCTTCTTTGTAGATCATAACACATCTTTACTCTTCACTTAATATCTCATTATTTTGACAGTGCTAAAGATAATAGCCAGTGGTGAAAAGGGTGGTCTTTCCATTTCCCTTAACCTGGCATTGATGCTCCTCTGTCCCCAGAGTGAGTAACCAGAAAGTTCATCTAAACAAAAAAGTGAATGCTTTCCTACAAGGCAAACTCTATGAACTGTCTCATCACTGGTCAGAGAGACGCCTGTCCTGATGCAAAAGGAAGTGGAACGTGTGTCTCTGGTTGAATGGTAGAGTTAGTAGATCATTACATGTGATACAAGCCAACTTAAGTCTCAGGACCAGCTAATACTTTTAACACTTTTAACTGCACAACCATCATCCCTACTGAAAGAAGTAGGCCTTCCCTCCGCTACTCATTCTTATCCTCGTACCTCCCCATCTGTAGTGGCATAGCTGCCTGTGGAACTATACATTGGCCAAAAGCAGGGAAATGATCTGGCCTAAAAAATTAATGCTGAAAAAATGGTTGGCTCTCAGCCAGATGTGTTTCCTGATCTGGTTCTATGGTGTAGCTGCAGCAATCCTTGTGCCAAAAGAATGAGCATAGGATGGAAGTGAGCTGCCAGGAGTCAGGCCAGTGTAGGCTACAACCGTTCCCTGGCACTCACATCAAGTGAGACATTTCATTCTGCATGCGTTCCATTAGAGTTATTTGAAAATAGGCTGGCAGAGACAGATGGTATCTTGAGAGTGCCGACTCTTGCACGCTGCCCAGACATTGTCCAAGAGAAAGCAGATTGGTATGGGCTAGACTGTGTAAAAAGTATGCTCATATTTAAACACTATTGAGCATTCGATCTCTCTTATGGCCCAGTCTGAATCACCAGTATTGACATAGCCTGTGAATTCCTTCCTCATCAGTACCTAAAGTAACACATCCCATTACTCTGTAGGCTAGGTGAGTATTTTGTTTTTCACCCATGATTGATTAAACTATGTTTATCAGCACTGAACTTCATTGTCTGTTTTACTGCTCAGATGTTTATGATGACTTTCCTCAGCTGTGAAAAGGAGGGTTTTTTGTAGTCTCTGTTCTCTTTTTCAGTGAGCTTTTATTCTGTAAAAGGATCCTTCTCAGATAATGAAGCCTTTTCAAGAGTCTCTTCTGAAAGAATATAATGAAAACTTACTTCAAACTTCACTTTTATTCACATGCCTATTGACTTCTTCGTAACAGATGAAGGCATGTTTACAGAAGAGGTGTCAACTCTTCCCCACTGTATTAGCTTTAGCCAGTATCTCTAAATAGCTCTTTTCCTTAGCAAAGTTTTTTTCCAAAGTACTTTGCTGTAGGGTCACACCAATAGTTTCCTAAAAATTTGCTTTATATTCTTACCATTTGTTAGTTCTCTGACACTGTGGCTGTTTCGAATGATCAAGCTATCCACCACAAGATTTAGACACATAGCTTTTCATTTTCATTACGTTAGAGCTGATGACTTCTTGTTGATCAACTTAGTAACGTGTTCTAAGACATCCTCTGCTGACGCTCCATGTTCAGACAGTTTCTCAGACTTGCTGTCTGCAAGTAATGTCTGTGAGGTGAGGCTCCTTAGCTCCCTCACCTGAAGGAAGCCCCGGATTTAATTTCTAGTGATCTTACTAGCTGCCTTTGCTACTCCTTTGCTGAATGCCACAGCATTCATCCCCCCTGACTGTAGACACCTACAGCGTAGGCAGCTACTCTCAAGCTGCTTATCTTGACTTTCTATGTGACATTCTTTCAGTAAGGATAATTAGTTCATTGCTTCACTCAGGCAAATATTGAAAATAGACTCAGGTGAGTGTCCCACTAAGATTTAGAAATATAGACAAACCCATCTCTGTGCAATGAAAGAGAAATGAATTAGTTCTTGTTGCACTGAACTGCTTTTGCCCAATAAGTTACTGCTGATTTGAACTTCTGGGTTTGTGTTGTATTGCCTTGCCCAGGTGCATGGTAGTCTCTTGTCCTGGAGAAAGGCAATTGCTCCGTGGTGCC
>VZTM01016066.1:26217-46619 GCA_013400555.1 Jacana jacana | reverse complement strand
TTTAAATGGTTTGATCACAGATTTATACAATCTGTTTATTTCGTCGGGTCAAGTTTCAAAAGTGTATGTAATAATCCATGTTTTGAGAATTAATGGTCTACATTCTGCTAAAAGTACTCTTGTATCTCCCTCTAGTCTTTCATATTACACTGTGAATTTCCTCTCCTGGAAGGCCCTATATTTGGGATGCAGTCCTCTTGTAATAACCAGCGCCACATGTGTGGCCTGAATTTCTTCACCCAAAATTGAAAGCAAGTTACCAGCAAGGTGACCTAAGCTGAGTTAACCAGAGCAGGCAAGCTCTGTACCTGTTCTACTTGCTTATCTGTGAAGAGCACTCAGTACATCAGATATTAACTTTTGGGTATATTTATATGCAAATGTTACTGCAGCTTCGGCACAGACATGCTTGACATAAACTTGAAGTAAGTAGATGTGAAGCAAAATGCAGCTGCAAAAGGAACATATTTGAGGAGTGAGCCTGTTCATTTTCTTCTATGGCTCCACTTAACTCGGTTCAAGGCCAGGTGCATACATACTCAAGACAGCCTCCAGTGTGTGTTACTGCGAGTATTAGAGTGTGGACCTGGTTTTAAGAGTGAAGTACTTCTGTGCCTGAGCTTCGGAATTTCTTAGTTTTCCTGTACAGTTTCAGGCACATCTCTTGAGCACCTACACTAGGAAAAATTACCTCTTTAGACTTTTTTCCGTAGCTGACTGAGAGAAAGAAACACTATCTGAGGGGATTCTGCCATCTGGCATTAATGACCTTCCAGATAGGCGCATCTGCTATACTGACAATATGGGACACATGGGGTGGCTGTGCTCTCAAAGGAGTGCTTAAATTGCCTCAGTTCAGCCAGAGGCGTTCCCTCTCCACATTGATTACTTTATTGTATGGAATAAAATTATTAACCAGGAGTTTATGGAAGTGGATAAAATAGATGGGAGAAAAATACAATCACCATCTTGGTTCTTCATGAAAAACTCTCTTTGGAAAAGGACAATGAAGATGTAGAACTCCTCTGAAGTTTAGTAATGATCTGACACCGAACTCATCAGCTTGCACATTTTGTTTAGTTGCTTTTAATTTGCACAATCAAGTGACTTTTAATTGATAGAGCTGTCAGTTGGGTGTTGATACAGACGGGTAATTTCAATCGGCTCAGCTTTAAGAATATAAATAATAATGGTGAATTGCAATGCTATATTCCATCCCCACTACACAGTGGCATGGTAGAGCTTCAGTGATACTGTGGTTATGGAATCCTTAGAAAATAAAGGGGCAGAAAAATCTTATAATCAATCATCTGCCTCCCCAGCTACCCGGATTCCTCCCTGTCTGCCCTTATTTTCATGTTTGCCCAGAAACTTCCTTCACACCTGTTCTGGAATGAGGCAGTCAACAGTTTTCCCATAGTTCTGCTGTTTTTCAGTTCTACATCACCCATGGAGATTCACTATGTATGGACACATGTGTGTACATACTTTCAAAAGAAACCCAGTCAGTAAAATTGCAAAAAGAAAAGCTTTGATAACTAAAATGAAAATAATATTTGATGCTTATTGAAATCACAGAACAAATCCCATTCATCTTATGCACAAGCATTGAAAACCTTGTTTTACTCTATTCTATTTCCTTTATTCTTTTCAACTAATTAACTTGAATAGAATTTGACTTTATAGTAGCTTACAGCATCTTTTATTGCTGTGGTTACCTTTGTGTGTAGACAGTAACTTTTCTAAAGGGTTAGTTTAATAAATATTCTTCCATTACATTTTTTCAGGATGTGAATTTATCCTGAAAGAAGAGATTTTAATGTTTAAGGGCAATGGAGAGGAAACTTAAGCAGGGGGTGGTGTGGTCATTTTTAGCATGAGAATCTTCCTGTGGAGCAGAGGTGCTCTCATTTCAGTGGTCACAGAAGGCAGTGGAGAATCTGACATAAATAAATTTTAGTTTAGGTCACTTTTTTCCCTTTGCCTCCAGTCCTTGTTACAGTAAAGAAATGACAATTATTTTGTCCTATTAGGCATTTTATGATTTTAGGTTAGGAACTATGAGGGTTGTGGTGCACTATGCATTTCTAGTGCATTGGGTTTGTGATTTTGGTTCAGTTTTCTAGCTTTTCCAATAACACAGCTAATAAAAACTTTGAGATTATTTTGCAAAATACAGTTTCAGCCGTACGAGCCTGATCCACTTCTCTGCATGCGAGTCCTCAGAAACGGGCCCTGGCTAACAAACCGGTAAACATTTATGTTCACAGAGTTAATGTTCAGGAGGGAAAAAAGCTAACTTTGAATGAGTAAAATATTTTCAGCTGTATACATTGAGACTCTTTAACAAATAGGTTTATACACCATTTAAAATTAATAAATGCAACTAAATGCAAAAACTACCCACCCTTCTCTTAAAGCATTCCAACCACTGCAATGTCTCCCTTTTCAGACCCAGGACACTGCATAGTAATAAGGGAACTTTTATGCAGAGCTGGGTATGTCAGACTTTTTTTTTTTCTCTATTCTTTTTTCTTTTGGACAGGATCTATATCATCAGTCATATGACTGTGTATGTGTCATGTTTGCCTCTGTTCCGGATTTCAAGGAATTTTACACGGAATCTGATGTAAATAAGGAAGGCTTGGAATGTCTCAGACTGCTAAATGAGATCATTGCTGACTTCGATGATGTATGTACTTCTAACAACAATAAACATATGGTTTCGATTTAATGGGTATGCAACAGTAAGCAAATGTACCTGAAAAGGAGAATGGAAGAGCTGTCAGAAAAGAGCTTTTCTGTGCCTAGTCATGTGGAAATTACTTACAGGGAGTATAAAGAAAAAAGAAATTTATCTGGGGCTAAATTAGATATTGATCTGACATCATACTCAGTTGCTTTTGATTAGCTATAATGAGAATCCTATGTGTATATCTGATGGAGAAATTTTTGCCCTTTAGCTGCAGTTCATGAGGCAGTCATATCACATGCCATATATTAACTACCATTTCTAAATGCTAGTGCTTAAAGTCCGGTATGTAAATCTGTGCCATCCCCTAAAATGATACGGCTTTGTGTTGCACCTTATCTCTGTTAGTCTCATTACAGAGAGTGTTGATCAGTTGATACCTGAGCAACTCAAAGGCTTGTATAAGTTTTAATATTCCATTCTCTGAAGTTACAAGCAAGTACAGAGTAGGAGTACAGATGGATTGTGAAAAGGCAGTTGTAAAGTTCTCACCAAGAACAGTATTTGTCTTAAAGTTCTTAGCAATTAAGACACTAGAAAAAGGTGTTAAGACCGTGTTATGACTCAGAGAACACAGTCTAGATTTGTGGATCTACAGCTATAAAGGGTATTTTAGCAGCAGACCCATTTGGAGAACACTGCAATGTTCAAAGCAACTTGGGATATGATCTAGAGCCCTTGGATTTTAGTCCCATTGGCATGGAAGAGATGGTTACTTTTAGAAAGCTGCTTAAAGCTTAACTGTTGACTCACATGGTGACTCAGTTCCAATATCAAAGTCTATTAACTTGTAAGAGCTGTATATACAATAAGGTGGAGTTTATACTCATTATTATAATTTAAAGGTATTTTAGCAGACAGACACAAATTCCCTCTTCTTGGAGGCTGTAAGCATTGTTTCATCCATCCAGAAGTCCTTCACCCTGTATATATTTTTGAAGCCATTAGGTGACTATAAAGAAACTGTTACAAGAACTGATGTTCTGAATGCTGTTAGTAACAATGCTGTTAGGCTGCTGATCTGAATAATGAATTACCATCCTTATTTTACAGTTATTGTCAAAGCCAAAGTTCAGTGGAGTTGAAAAGATAAAGACCATTGGAAGCACTTACATGGCAGCAACAGGACTGAGCGCCACACCCAACCAAGAACAGTGTCAGGTACAGGAAAAGGTTCCTGCTTATAAAAACCATGTTCAAATGAAGGTTAACATTCTGTTCATTAAACTGCAGGTTATGTATAATGTTGTGGCCTAGTTTTTTTCTAATTAAAGTAGATGGCATTGTACAGGACAAGTGTATGCTTTTGTTTAGAAGTCTCTGGGAAACATTGTTCTTCACATTATGGTTTGAAAGTGCCACCTCTGTATTTGCTAAGTCTAAACCAGGCCTTCTACTCAACATACAATACAGCATTTTATTGCTACGTGCTGCAGCAGAAATGGATTTACAGACTGTACAAAAGACTGCCAGAATGAGGGTTTTCCATTGTATGCTGGGAGGGTTGAGTAGCTGTATTAACCATACACTTGCAGAACCTTCATGCTTAGCACTGCGAATGTGTTCCTTTGTTTCTGGTTTACTTAATAGAGTAGGGTTGGGAACTGCAGTTAGTAGAAATAAATTGCAGAGAAGCAATTCAAAACTTTTAAGCAAAAACCTCGCTTTTGCCATGATCTTTAGAGTACTATAGGTTAGAGACAGAGAGAGAGCAATTATGAATCAACACACTCTCTGCTAAGGATTAATGTGTTCTGCCAAACTCATGTTCCTTCTAGAGAGAAGCAATTAACACCTGAACTACAGACCTTAAGGATCCTGAGGACAAAAATAAAAATAATAAAAAAAAAAAGAATGATTTTAAATTAGCTCTGGCATTTAATATAAAGAGGTGAAGGGGATGAATGAAATGCAGAACTGTGGACTGGAGATAAGAAGTCACAACTTAAAACTAGCATATGCACAGGAAGAAATTTACTGTTTGAGTTATTTCCACAAACTGTGAGTCAAGAGATGCAATTTTTGGTGTTCCTTTGGTGATTTAGTACACATTTTGTACACATCATCCTGGCTTGCATAAAGAATAGTGTGACCAGCAGAAGTAGGGAGGTGATTGTCCCCCTGTACTCAGCACTGGTGAGACCGCACCTTGAGTATTGTGTCCAGTTCTGGGCACCTCAGCACAAGAGAGATATCGAGGTGCTGGAGCGAGTACAGAGGAGGGCAACAAAGCTGGGGAGAGGCCTGGAGAACAAGGCTTATGAGGATCGATTGAGGGAGCTGGGGTTGTTTAGTCTGAGGAAGAGGAGACTGAGGGGAGACCTCATCACTCTCTACAACTGCTTGAAAGGGCACTGTAGAGATATTGGTGCTGGTCTCTTCTCACAGGCAATGAGCGACAGGACAAGAGGGAATGGCTGCAAGCTGCAGCAGGGTAGGTTTAGGCTAGACATTAGGAAAAAGTTTTTCACGGAGAGAGTGGTCAGTCAGTGGAATCAGCTGCCCAGGGAGGTGGTGGAGTCACCCTCCCTGACTGTGTTTAAGAGCAGATTAGATGTGGTGTTAAGGGATCTAGTGTAGGGGAGAACTTTGCAGAGTAGGGCTGATGGTTGGAC
Source organism: Jacana jacana (assembly GCA_013400555.1). Lineage (NCBI taxonomy): Eukaryota > Metazoa > Chordata > Aves > Charadriiformes > Jacanidae > Jacana > Jacana jacana. The sequence goes on along the minus strand of VZTM01016066.1, from coordinate 41,252 downwards.
TTGATGATCCCAGGGGTCTCTTCCAACCTAAATGATTCTATGATTCTATGATTCTATGATTTTCAAAGGAAATCCACTGAAACTCAGCAGCCTTCAGTCTAGATGTCCAAAGATTCACAAGTACTATAGTACCCAATTTAAAACAAGCAACCAAGGAAGACTAAGTGCCTAAGAAGAGGGACAGAATACATCAACTGAACTGGAAACGATCTGTCTTAGCTAGAAGTGAATTCCAAAGGAAATGGACTTCATTCATCTAAACAGCTGCTCTGGCAAGCAACACTACTGTCCCACCTAGGTTGATGCATCTACTCTATGAATCATCTCCCAAAGTTGTCATCTGTCCATCTCTCCTGTCACTTTATATCAAGAAATGAGGAAGACTCATTCATTTCTCATAGGGATCAATGAGACCATCTTTTATGAAATCATCCTTTTGTCAGGGTCCTGCCCTGGGCTGTAGGATCTAACCAACTTTCTCCTCCATGTGAGCAGATTCAAACCAGTACTTACAAACCAGGCTACACTGTTGATGTATGAGGAGACATTAAGTCTATAGTTTTTAAGTGGTGTAAGTGCTGAGCTAGTAAACTGGAGGACAGAGGATGGTGCATTCTTCCTCTCTTCCTCTTGTGTTTTATTCATTTTCAGGTCTATTAGGTGTTCTCAGAGGTGCTTGTTTATCTACCAGATGAGATCAGTGGAGGAACTCTTAAAATTGTGAATTTCACTGGAGTTTAACCATTAACTAGGGTGCTGAGCTGTGCAACCCTGACTGTAGGGCTGTTCACAAGCATTATTTATTATTAAAGGACATAAAATAGAAGCAGCTACTAGGAGAAAATTGATGAACACATAGACATTGAGTGCCTTTGAGATTTACCTAGCAGCTAATCAGTTACTTGACAATCAAAACATTACATTAGACATGTTTTGGAGCTATCATCTCTAGACTGCCTTATTATGTAAGTAAAACACATCCTGGTCTATTTGCCATGGGTTGATCTAACTGCTGCTGGACAGGACACCATCTTCTACATTAATTTTCTGCTGCTGCCTGCTGGCATTAGGACATCCCTAAGGGTTTAAGTGCTTTCAAGTGTTCCATGTATTTTGGTTGTATTCTTACAGCAACTAAGGCCAAGGAAAATTATTTTATTCTGTTTGTTTGGCTGTTTAAATTCAGGAACCTGAACGACAGTATATGCACATTGGAACCATGGTGGAATTCGCATTTGCCTTGGTGGCAAAACTGGATGTCATAAACAAGCATTCGTTCAATGACTTCAAGTTACGAGTAGGTATGTATCGCAGGATTTTTATGAGAGTATCATGGAGGAGGGGGACAATTCAGTGGGAAGTATCAGCTGACTAAAGTGTTGGTAGAACTGACCAAGAAAGCCATGAAAGTAGGCAGCACCATCTTTACCCTGCTTAAAGGCAGCCTTCGTGGTATTGCCCATTAACCATAGCTGCTGTAAGAGCGTTTCAAGTCAGGACTCAAAAAAGTGCAGTTTTCCTAAGTAATGAATGATTGAAAAATACATTCCTGTGGCTCTGAATTGTTTTATGGTAACTCTGGAATTATTCTAGAGTTGTTAATGGTATAACTTTTTTAAGCTTATCAATACCAGAGGACACAAGAAGACTCTACACAGGGCTTTACAAAACCACTATTAAGGTGCTGAGTTTGAAATATTTTAGATACACTTAACTCAAGCAAGAGTTTCCAGTGTTAGACAAAGGAGGGTATTTCTCTTCTTGGTTATTCTGTGATTATTGACACATAAGAGCAAAGAGGAACAGTTTTTTCATATTTGAAAGGGGTATCTCTTATATTTCAGCTTCTAATTCCTTCTACTTGTGCATCGTGCTATTTTAAAACAGAAATAAGCCACTGCAGTAAGCCATGGAAAGCATGATGAAATAAATTAATTCAGAGCTGGTCAAGAACCATATGTTCCAAAATGTTTATTTCCCGATAGCAATACACAGCAGTCTTACAATGCAATATGTAACTTGGAAAGTGTGAAACGAAAGAAGTAAATAAATACTGGAAACCCATAAATCCTGTAAACATGTCAGGAGTATTTGATTTCCAACAGTTACTCTCCTGTCTTGTCTTTTTCTTGCCGTGCTGCTTGCTTTTCCTTTCGGCTTCTCCTTTCATGTTTATTTCACAGTGCCACCCACTGGCAAAACCCTGTCTTCTGACGTGAAATATTCATGTGTTCCTGAGAGCGCTTCTTTGCCAGTATGTTCTGTGTTCCTTGCTAGAGTTAAAAACTGACAAAGCAAATCTGAAGTATGCTTCCTTCTCAAAGTGTTACAAAACTTGATGGGTTTCAAAGGAATGTGTAGAGATATCTTATTTCTGTACAGAATGAAACTTCCGTTCTTACCATAGATGACACATGCCACATACTTGCAAACGTACTTATATCAGCAGTGTCAGGACAGATGGAGACCTGCTGAGTGCTGGGGCTAAGTCTGCAAACTGATTAAAGCAACACTGACTCATTTGAAGTCGGGATTGCAAGGCAAACTTTCTAGGGGGAAAAGAAAATGACTTGTGAGTGTTATAGTATTTGCTTGTCTTATTGTTATAGGTTCCAGAGAAGTCAGATCCTTTGCTTCATGAAATGAAGAATAATTAAATCTACAAAGGGACACAGGCCCCAAACTAGCACTCTTGCCACCTTAATCCAATATAGGCACCACTGAGATTTTGACTTTCCATCTTCACTTCACTTCTCCACTTCCCACCACCACCTGACCATGAAATGCACGTGACACCCATAGCAATTACAGCCAAGGAAACACTTGAGTATCTACCTCCAACATGATGCTTTCCTAGAGGAATTTAAACCCAAAGTGCCATTTGTAAAAATCTTCCTCTGCCAGCATCTAACCCTAGAATTGTTGCAACTCACTAGAGGTCTCAGTTTTCAACCTTCATTTTCTTGTGAGTGCCTGAAATGCTAGATGTGCCTTAGGAGGTACACAGCCTGCTCGGATGCTGTCAGGCAAGGGAGGAGAGCACCTAGGTTATATTTCAAGTATTCCTCCCCTCTTGTTAGCTAAGGTGCTTGATTTCTTAGACAAGCTCAGAAATGCTGTTGCAGCAAGTTCTGCACAGGTGCTGCTTTTTTTCAGAACGGAACAGAGGCTGACATGTTGTTTTCCACACAGCTTCACGGTTAGAACATTCAGCTGTGTTGTAAGTGAACTTAATTTGATTTCTGCTTTTGGCAGAGGCTGCCCAAGAATAGGGATCGCGGTTCCCTGGAGAAAGCGATGAGCCCAGACTGTAGGATTCTTTGAAATGAGATATTTTGTCTGTCCTGCTGAACAGTATAGGCTGAACAGTATTTGACTTTTTGTGGAATAATTAAATGTCACTTTAGATATGAGAGGAGACATTTGGTATCACCCTCTGTTGGAGCATTCACCTGGACTAAGAGTACTGCTCTTCCCGCCTTGCCCCAACAAACATTCATGTGTGTCATGGAAAGAAGACCCACAGTAGCAGGAATGACATAGAGCAGCACATCCCAGAATGCCTAGGAGGCCAAAACACATTCCTAAGAGTTATGGGAAGAACTTGCCTCAAAGGTGGAGGGATCTGAAGCTGGCTTTCCAGCCCTGAGGTATTAATCTAACCAGCTGTGGTGGTTCAGGAAGGAGGTAAAAATAAGCCACCTTCTGCCCATTGTATTTGGTAGGAAAGTCACACTGCACTGCCCTAATTTCTGTACCGCAGCAGAGCGTAGGCCACACACATCTCTTCAGTAGTCCCTGCTAGCCAGCCTGCACTACTGGGTAGGGGGTTTTTGTGGATTCCCACTCTCGGGTCCCTAGGACGTCATGTGGCAGCAATACACACCCATGAGTTGGTTGTTAATGCAGACTGTTGTGAGGCCTAAGTTCCTTTGTGCATTCAATCCCAAGCACTTAGGGAAATATTTATCAGGTCCTATCTGATATTCTTTAGGGTTTGCATGTTCCCCCAGTTTTCTAAATTTAACTGCTACAGTCACTTTCTCCAGGATTTCTAGGTGGGCTTATAGCCCGATTGCTAGCCCATGCTGCCATCTTACATATGGTCCATACTAGATGACCCAGCTCTGAGATGCTTCCCCATGCTAAAATCACACTTTCTTTTTGCTGCATAGATATATCCCTACTGGTGGTTTCTGTCGAGGAATTAACAGAAGTCAGTTATGATCCATTGTTGCGGAGATAATTTTAGAAATTGAAACTACTCTCTTATCTAGGGTTTATTTCTCACTAGGTCTAACTTGGCTTTCCTGCTCATTGGTATGCATAGTTACAATTACAGATATTTGATAACGGTTAATGATAGTGCTTTTGATTTTGCCTCCAAGTTTCCTTCCCTACTAGCCGAGTACAACTCACTCCCTTCACAAACAACATAGGATACAAACTGACCAACAGATAAAAATGCCGAGTCCAATGAGGAACTATACTGTGTTGTTCTTCATTCTTACAGTGTGCATGTCAGAGCTAGCAATTTGTTACTCTTACTCCATGATTATTCAAATTACTTGAATACATATTTAGAGATTGCAGGTTTTTAGGACCGTTCCATGGGCAATCCTGCCTTCAGAACAAGGCTTCAGATCCTTCCAGCTCATTCACATTAGTTTGTTCTACATTCAAGAGGCAAAGAATACTGTAAAAGTAATTTGATTTGGACATAAACTAATGCAGGGAGGAGAAGCCCTTTTCACTACAAGTTGAAATGAAATTATTGTCTATTTGTTTTCCTGGCAGCTGCTGCCCTCCCACAGTGTGTCCCTCATGGTATCTAATAAAGGCAGGAGCGGGTTATTAAGATACTAATGATTGAAAATATCAGATTTATTCAGGATGGGAGGGAGCTGTAAAGCTAAAACTAGATGAAATAACTTTTGGCATTTTTATAACTAACATCCCCCTGCTGTACGTGGTTGATAAAGCAGCGTGAACAGGCTATTGGTCGTTGTACTCACTATTCAGTGTGAGCCAAATACCACCTTCGTTGACTCGATATGTTACCGGATGCACTGTGTGTCCTTGTTTGGTGGATCTTCTTTTTTAATGTTACGTTCTGGTGTTTTGCAGGTATCAACCACGGACCTGTAATAGCTGGAGTAATTGGAGCTCAAAAACCACAATATGATATCTGGGGCAATACAGTAAATGTGGCCAGCAGGATGGACAGCACTGGTGTCTTAGATAAAATACAGGTAAGTCTTGGGTTTGTGCTAGTATTTATCTTAATCCTTTGAGTTTGGTGCTGAAAAAACATCACATATTCGTACACTAAAAAGGTCTGTGTTTTGGAGCTAAAGAAGCCGGCAGAAAAAAATCACCTTCAACCTGTATCTGTACATTTCAAAGGAATTAGACCTCGGGCAAGAAAGTAAGTAATTAAACGAAAATTACAGGGAAAATGGGAGAGAAATCAAAACTTTGTCTTGACCCTACAGGGGAATATGGTGGAGGAAGTCATGAGCTCCCTAGAAATATGTCCCTAGATTAAGAAAGGATTTGAGAGAAATCATGCCTATTCTGTGAATTTCTAAACTCATAAAATACTAGCTACCTTATCTCTGAACAACATTCCTGATATTAATTATTTGTAAATGAGAGAAATTACCATAGCTGCTGTTAAATCCATAAAGTAATCGTGACACTTCCCTTTTAATGAACCATGCTGATTAATCTTTATAAATAATTATCTGTATAGGTCATAGACAGATCTGTGTAGAAAAGACCTTCGGTTTACTAACTTCCCAGTGATTCCATAGAGATCACATTTTATGTATCTGCCTGCTATGCTGCCTAGCACTTTGGGATCCCAGCACATGACTGAGAGCACTCCAAATCTGTGACTATTGAGACTATTGAAACTATTCAGAACTAAATAATGGAAAAGTAAAGTTACACACTGCTGGTCAAAACTGAAAACAGAAGGGGTGTCAAAGCAATGACATCTACAAACAGTTGCTTGCTTCCCAAAGAAACACAGACAGTCTAAGACAACTCTGTTGTTCAACCTCTGTCCTAGTGGGCTTTCATCTAAAATGGCAGATTTGGTTCTTTGCCAGTTATGTGAGAAACTGGCAACAGCAGCTCTGGCAGATGATGCTAATGTCTTACTCTCACTTCATTCACACAGCCTTAGCATTTGCAAAAAGGTGGGGAAGCTTAGGTCTGCTGAAGTGGGAAGCAGTTCCTGAAGTGGAGAAGAATATTGTATGAGCGGGTTGTCCCTAGCGCCATTTGTGTATCCAGGAGCCCTCTGCGATCCTAGGTACAGAAATGGTTCTACCCAATGTGATACTTGACGTAGAGATTAGAATCAGCATCCAGCAGCAGACTACTTGAGAGCTCAGGTGCTAAAACTTCACTTGAGACCCTTAAGATCCTTATAAGCATTAAGAGCCAAATCCTTATAATTGCTTGGCACATACATTCTCTTCAGACTCTGGAAGAAGGTTCTGCTTTCTCTCTTATCAATGCTGGTGCATTACTGTATTGTTGCAGGTTACAGAGGAGACAAACAACGTCCTGCAAACACTGGGGTACATGAGCACTTGCAGAGGAATAATAAATGTAAAAGGAAAAGGAGAATTGAAGACATACTTTGTACATACTGAAATGACAAGATCCCTCTCACAAGGGAATGTGGCATCTTGAAGAATGCTTGTACGTGTCATCAATACCATATTTTCAGGAAAGTATCACGCACTTTTTAACTACATTTTGGCCCTTAACATGCGTGCTATTTTCTGGTATGTGGCACTTATTTTAATATGGCTGCAGAATAGTCCCATGAGCCATCATTTTGCACCTTGATTTCCTATGTTGAAGGACAGTTGCAATGTACGCTATAGGACTGGAGGATTGTACTGCTCCTTGCACTGCTATTCAAAGACAAGAAAAGAAGGAATAGGAATTAAGAGGAGATACTCATCCTGAAAGGACTAAAAAGAGATGTTAGTGACAAACGCAGGGAAGAAAGGCAATAAAGCTAGGGGGGTGCATACTATTTTCTGACGCATGGTGTTTTCTGGAAAATACAGTTGCTCCCCAATAGCATCCACTAATCTGGTATTAAAGTATACAGTATTTGTAAATAACTTTATTCTGTCCACACATGATTTGGATGTGATCACCAGTTGCATCTCATAGCCAGGGACACGTTGGGTGGCTTGCTGGCATTCTTTCTGAAGAGAGAACTAACAATGCTGGAATAGTTTTGTACAAACGTGTCAAATGTTTTGAAGCTATTGTCTTTTGTAAGGTTAATTCATTAAAAGTTTATATGTACTTTGTCTTACTGTTGCTGTCTCTTAGTTTTGCTTCCTTCCATGGCTTCTGTCGCTTTAAACCTGCGCGTCCTCTGCTGCTGCCACTGCTGCTTTTTGTTCAGCAGTTTGATACTGAGGCAGGCTATGGCCAGCGCTGGCCTCAGTCAGTAATTTCTGCTAGGCTTGCTATTGCTTCTCAGAAATTGAACTGCCTCTATTGTCTTCAGTTTTGGATGGCATCCTAGGCACTTTGCAGTCATCTGCTCCCTAGGTGGGAAGACTTACCTCAAATCCATAAACACAAGCAAAGTGGGGTTACTGGAGACAGTAGTAGTGTTGCTCCTTTACCACTGGCCTGCAGTGCTTAAACAGTCACCAGGAGAAGCTGTACCAGCGGAGAAATGTTTTGTTTGTTTTGCACTTTCACAGCCTTGTTTGCCCTTGCATGCCTTTCACTTAACATTTACAATGCAATTACAATGATCATGGGATGTTTAAAACAATCTAATTTATCGGGACATGAGTGCAAGTGGAATGTATAAAAAATGCTACTTTGTATATATTCAAGATTAATTTAAAGCCCGTTGAATTAAAAAGTATCACACGGTGAAAGACTGAAAAACCAGGCCATTGTACTTCTATATGCTCTTTGAAGCATAGATAGTAAAGACGAATTTCTGCTTTGCTCTAGCCAGTACCTGAAATTAATGTATTTCTTTAGTCATAACATCCCAATAAGACCAAAATTAATAGAATCCCCCTGTTTGCAAAATATCATACGATGACAAGGTTTTTTTCTGACTGATATCAGATGAACACAGAAGTCAACTCACGCGCTATTAGCAGTGGTATGTTAGGGAAATGTCGAAAGTTTTCTGTTTTCTCATTCGTGGAACATACATTTACATTTATATTGCACTGCTGTCCTTTCAGAAGGACTTATCAAAACTGTGCCTCGCAAATAAATGGCATCATGACACAGTCTCACTGATTGTGGCACCGTTTACTCACAGCAGCCATTTGCCCACTAGCAAATTCAAATGGCAGTAGCTTTCAAAATGCCTACATCTGCAGTAAAACAGCAAACTGAATTTTGATCCCTTTAAGTTAGTCTAAAAGCAAAACACAAGTTATTTCAGTTATGTCCAACGTAACATGCTTGACATCTCACTCAGAGCTGGAGACTTTTGATCAGCATCTCTCAAGATAGGTGCTCAGCCTGTTAAATCTCTGTTGTTGTCTTTATGATTCCTTCCTTTTAATTAATAAGATAAATATTTTCCAGTGGAGTGAAAGACTTTCCAAATAGCTCCCATAGCAGCAGAAACAGTGATTCAGTCATTGCCTAAACCAAGCTCTCATTTAGCTGTGCTTTAAGGCTTCCCCTAAATCCCTCCTCTCCACTCACTATAAATTTGTCCTAGGAACACTGAAAAAAAATACAATAATCTCTTAGAATTTGAGTGTACTTTGGAACCTTAAAATCCTTCTGGTATTATCAAAGGTGAAAGCAATCATTTCTTACTGTGGATGAAAACCCTTTATGTAAAGTTGATTTTATTGTACTGTTGTATCCATGGGCAGCGTTTAGGTGTAACCTGTACATTCAGGATTTTGCTTTTAATTTGTATTCTTGCACATCAGTAGCAAACCTTGTACCTAGTTTGATAGCCTTGATTCTATGATTTTGATAAAACATTATATTTCTGTAAGCCATGAAACGTTAAAACATTTGAATGGCTTTGAGCTGACTGGTTCGATGAAATATACAGAAAGATCTGTACGTGCCCTCCAAGATCATGTTGAAGATGCCCTTGTTCAGAGCACTCATCTTGCACTGGTGCTCTTCTCCCATTTTGTAGTTGTATTCAGATTCTTGCAGCCAAATCCTGCTAAAGAACAAGAAGGTGGGCAAAAGATACCTGCAGTTTGACGCCCAGACAAAGGAAGGTGCATACCATTCTCTCTCTAGCCTTCAGTTGCTGAGTATTATTATTAACTTTCTAGTGCCGAGAAGCTATTTGTATCCAATAAATACTTTTTGTCTTCCAATGTGTTTTACATCTGCTGTTTATACTGTGTTATTTTTCCCTGGTCTAGACTGACCCACCTTTTTGTATCCTCTTTCTTCCTCTCCTGCAGTGATTTCATCTGCCTCAGTATCTGGGTGTAACGCTACTCATGTATCAGTGTGAAACCTGAAAAGCTTTATGATACCCATACCAATCACTACTTGACATTCATATATTCTGCATCACAGTAAGGCTCAAGTTCTGCAACTTCCATGGCGGTTCATAGTTCATAGGTCACAAGGAGCGTGACTTCAAGCAGTACAATGCAAATGTATTTCACAGCTTGAGGCAGCAGCCAAAAGCTCAATGTAAGAGTGATTCACTGGGGCCTGGGCAAATGAAATCTAAATGGGAACACCTGGGGAACCTGCTGGATTTCTTTTTCAAAGTCAATGCTTTGCTTCAATTTATGGGGAGCTACCAAATGACAGGGAGAAAAATTAGACCTGTAGATATTTTTGTTAACTACAAAAGTTGTTGAGATTATCTGTAAATTAATGCTATTTATCCGGTGTTTCTAAAAAGAGACATTAGCATCTTATTTATGCTGTTTAAAATGCATTTTTAACCTTCCTTTATGATTCCTTTATCTTGTAAAATATCTACAGACCTTCCCTCTTTCTACTGTGGCACAGGTAGGAGTTCAACCTGCTCATTTCTAAAGCAACAGTTGTGCACATCCGAAGGTCGAGCTGTTCAAAGTCCGTCCTGTTTTGTTTCCAGAACTTCATATCAGGACAAATGATTTCCCAAATTGTCACGACGCCTTATATAGCCACAGATGCACTCTTAAAAGCAATGATTGCTTTGTCCTTCCATATGTATTTTTGTTTTTGAAAAGGAAAAATATCTTCTGTATGAAGGTATTTTAATTTTTCATTTTCAGACAGCGTATTCCCCTTCACAGGACCCATATAGTACCCTTCAACGCTTTTTACAGGTGAACCCCAAGCAGTTCTAGGACTATGGCTTTTTTAGTTTTAGTCTTTCTTTCTTGTTAAAATAGTGGAGTGACTCTGGGGAGGAAACAAAGGTAGAATGAGATACATGTGCCTTAAATAAAACTTGTAATCAAGAGAGCATTTTTGTTCCTTGAAGTACCTTAACTTTGTGCGGATTTGTCAAAAGTGGTGTGTAAATCACCTGGAGCTGCTTCACCCTAAAGTTTGCTACATACTAATTGTAAACATTTTCAAATTAAAGGGCAGAAATTCTTCTGGTCAAGGTAGTTTTTAATATGTCGAAATGCAAGGTAAGGACATTTTAATTCTGTTTGCAACTACGAAGATATGACCCCCTTTATCTTGTAGGATGACACTGCTCAAAATAACGATTCTGCCAAGATTTGTTTGAAAATTTTTGATGGAATTTTTTTCAAATAGATTTGTAGCTGCTGAGGTGCTCTTCCTGAAAATCTCAGTTTTGATAGAAAGTAGTAGGTGAAGTATTTGCAAAGACTGACATTCCAGGACCAGAAATTTTCATGTTTGCATTCCAAAACACTTACAAATAGCAGCTGTTATGAAAGTAATGCCCAGCCCATATAAAATTGTGTATTACTCTACTTGCCAAGAGGGTTATTGAACAAGAATATTTGTCTGACTCAGTGAACTGGAATACCCATTCAGCAGATACCAGTCAGCATACAAATAATAGCTGAAATTGTATCGGTTAACCAGGTATCATTTTGTAATTGTTTTTTGATCATTAAAATAAAAATAATTCTGATTATTTGAGAAGCTTAATTCTCCAGTCCAGCAGCTGATACTGTAGTCACAGGGCAACCAGGAAATGTTTGCAATCTGCAAACCAAGGCTCAGATATAATGATTGTGTAGATAATTATTTGAGACAACAGATATGTTAAAATAAAAATTATGAGCAGCTGATAAACAAAAAAAAACTCCCTGAAGATGCAAAAGGCGAGCTGACTTCTAGTGACGTACAGTTGCCTCCGTCTTCTTCAGAAAATCTCTGAAGAGCCTTCCTCTTTGGGACAGGCAGGCTGTCACCAATTCAGGGTCTGGAAGAAACAAGCACTGGTGTGAAATGACTGGCTTGGACCAAAGCTGTGGTAGTGAAGAGGGGACAGAGTTTTTGAGCCATTTTTATTTCAGCCTCTTTTTCAAGGGCCATCAGATGCAGCATTTGCTGGCAAAGGCTGTCTCTCCTTTGTGGATCAGCTGAGGGTCAGGAGCATACAGCCCTCCGACACAGGTTGAGGTCAAGCAGTAAGGACGGGAGACGAATTGCTAAGCCTTAATTTGAGGCTAGCCATCTCAGCTCTAAGTGACTAGTCTGAAGCAGGTAAGTCAGTTTGTACTAAGAAAACAACTACTGTGTTTTTGCTGTGTTATCAATGACCTGTCCGGTTATATGTCATCTGTCCTCTTGTGCCCATCCTGTCTCCATCCCCCTGTCATTGTCATCTCTACACCGTCCCGTCCCCCTGCCCTCCCACACCTCATTACCATTTGCTCCACAAATTCCTTTTAGGAATTTTCTTGCAAAGTTATTCCATAAGCCAGTTTGACATTTCAGAACAGTGACCCTGCCTTTGAGACACCTTTTTGACTCTAGAAGTCAAACATATTTGAAAGTCATATTTCGTATTTGAAATCATCAACATATTTGAAATTCAGGAACCTTAGCAGTGGAACCTGAGGGAGATATTGCTAATCCCTACAAAGGCTGACAATTGAACTTCTTCTCCTTAACATGCTGAATTGAAAGCAACTTTTAACACTTCAGTCTCTGGGCTCAAGTGTATTTGAATGCTTACCTTTGACCATACAGATTAAAATTGCTCTCACAATTGTTTTCATGTTCATATCTAAATTCCTAAGGAAACAGACTGACCTCCTGTGCTACTCTATAACAGAACCATATGCTTAACAATAGCATAATACTGCCCATGGCGGGGTTGGAACTCGATGATCTTTAAGGTCCCTTCCAACTCTAACCATGCTATGATTCTATGATAATAACAGCATATGAGCTAAATCTGGTTGCAACTGGAACATAAACCCCTGGGGTATTCATATCCTGCTTCTGGGGAGTCTGCAAAAATGACCAGGAAGAAAAAGCCTTTGTAAGATTCAAATAGTACTAAAGTGATTTCTGTCTTCATAGGGAAGGAAAAACGAACTGAAACCCCATCATTTTAAATGACTTCAAACAGTTGTTTTAGGACAAATCTGTATCAAGGATCCAGCAGTATTTCTGACAATCTGAATTGCATCCAGACAGTGCAATTCAATGAATGCCATCTTAATCAAAATGCGCTACGTGTGAACAGTAGAAGGAAAACTAGTGAGAAACATTTCAGATCTGACTTCAGAGCTCTTGCCTGGCTTAGTTGAGATTTCTGGGAAACTGTTTCTTGCAGCTCTATTTATAGCTGCAGCTTCAGCTGAGCTGCTTTTTATAAATGGGCTTGCTGTCTCTTGGTGCTTGGACTAAACTACAAAAAGCACTTGCACAGTGGCAAACGTGTCTCTGCGTAGGAAGCTGATGTAAGGCAGCTGCTGGATTTTCAATTCCACTGCTCGCTTATGCTGCGCTAATTTGGCCCGTGCTGCAGAAAGCAGAGGACCCTAATTGGTAGAGGGATGTTATTAGATAAAGCAGATGGGAATTGTCACGAACAATTTAAAAAAACACCCACCTAAGACTGTAGAGTATAAATACCTCCACACTGCACTTTCAAAGAAGCAAGAGGCTACATTATTCAGGGTGTTAGAGATGGGAGAGTGCCAGAAATATAGTAGGGATGGCACTTTTACACCTAATTTTACAGTAGACCTGAATTATTGCATTGGTCCATGATGCCCAAAAGAACTGGTTGAAAAATCTGATACCCTGGGTATGGGTTTGTTCTTTTTTTTAATAAATCTTGGATGTTCAGTAAAAATGAGACGCCTGGAAGAATGCTGTTGTGAAAGAGCTTGCCAATAGACACTAGTATCAATTATAATAATAGCTGTACATATGACATGTTAGTTCTACAACTGTGCTTGCAGAAAAGAAAGGTAAAACAACCCAAGCTCATCACAGATCCCTAAGCAGCACAGTAGGTGTAGTTACATGGATGTGTTAAAGCAGGATAACCACATGGTGCATATTGAACCCAGGAGCCAGGTGATACCAGGGTAGAGCAGTTTTAGAGTCAATCTGTTGTTAGAGCTTTGCACTGGGGAGCACTTTCAATGCTTCCAAAGGAGTGTTTGTGTGTGAAGGAGACTTCCAACGGTGTTGCCCAAAATGGCTGAGAACCCTGGTAAAACTTGTGCCTGAGGCAGCATGGTCTGAAAAGGCCCCACATTCCCCAAGAGTCAGGATGCTCACTCTGGTGGAAACTCCACATTTTGGTATGGTTTTATTCAACCTATTGGTTTAAAAGGGGGTTTCTGGATTAGCACAAACATCCACAGGAAAAAGTCAATCCCGGTTGGCCATGCTTTGCTGTAACCTTCTTCTACAGCTTCCAGGGATCAGAGAGGTGGCCGTGAGGGCACTGGAGCCCTGGGCTTGGCAGCTGGTCAGGCTGCCCACTGAGATAGCCCTGAGGCCACTGTTCAAACCTGGGCCCAAGCCTTCATCACATCTGGGTGTCTGCTGCTCCACACTTACGAGTTATAGAATNTAGTTCCTTATCTTTCTTGAACTGGGAGGTCCAAAACAGGACACAGTACACCACATGTAGCCTCACCAGGGCTGAGTAGGGGGATGACTTCCCTTGACCTGCTGGCCAGGCTCTTTTNGAACACATCCAGGAGGGTTTTGAATATCTCCAGAGAAGAGACTTTATGGAGCCTGTTAAAGTGCTCTGTCACGCTCAAAGTAAAGATGCTTTTCCACATGTTCAGATAGAATTTCCCCTGCTCCAGCTTGTGTCTGTTGCCCCCTGTCCTGTCACTGGGCACCACTGAAAAGTCTCTGACTGCATTCTCTTGACACCTGTCCTTTAGATACTTAAAAGCATTGATGGGATCCCCTCTGTCTTCTCTTCTCTGGGCTAAACAGACCCAGGTCTCTCAGCCTTTCCTCATAATAGACATGCTCCAGTCCCTTGATCATCTGTGGCCCCTCGTCTGACTCTATCCAGTAGTTCCTTATCTTTCTTGAACTGGGAGGTCCAAAACGGGACACAGTACGCCACATGTGGCCTCACCAGGGCTGAGTAGGGGGACGACCTCCCTTGACCTGCTGGCCAGGCTCTTTTAGATGCGCTCCAGGAGACCACTGGCCTTCTTGTCCACAACGGCACATTTCTGGCTCAGAGTCAACTTGTTGTCCAACTGTTTAATGAACATTCCTCTGTGGAAACGTCCACAGCACCCACCCCCAGCCTGGGCCGCAACCAACCAGGGCCCAACCGCGCCCCGGGGCCCAGTTCCTGTCAGGCTGTCTCAGATCCCGGCTCGCTGCCGGGGAAAGGGCTCGGCCCAGGGTGTGGGACTCCCGGCCCACCCCGCCCTGGCCTGGCCCGGCCAGCCCTTCGCCACCGGCCGAGCGTTGCCGGGTAACGGCGGCCTCCCGGCAGAATGGCCTCCTCCGCCCCGCCGGGCGGCGCCGGGGGCCCGGAGGCAGAAGGGTCGGGGACGGCAGACGAGGGGGCATTCCTCGGCGCGGGGGGAAGA
>VZTM01016066.1:2034-16537 GCA_013400555.1 Jacana jacana | reverse complement strand
GTAAGGGTTTTATACCTGCAAAAAATTATCATGAACAGAATGCACAGTGTGACACAATGTAAATCATATTTTGGACCAGGAACTGTTGGGACAACCGACAGACACCTGCAACTCACAAATTACTAACAGTAGCCTTGGAAGGAAAAAATGGCCACATTCCATATCTGCTGGTGAAATATACAGAACTTCAAGGATATAAAAGTTTCACCTTTTTTGTATCAAATCACAATAGTTAAAATCAAACCAGGTGATGCTGAGAATGCTGCTTTGCTACTCATAAATAATAATTCCACACAGGACAGGAAGCACAAGCTAAGCTGAAAATGTGTTCTCTCCAGCAGTTATGTGACCAGAACTAAGGCTGTAAGGCTATGGTATTTTCCCTTCATCCACACATAAAGCAACATGTTGACTCAAGTTTGGGCATGATTGTTCCAGCTGAAGTGGTTATGGGTTCCAGCTCTTAATTCTGGCAGAAACGTGGAACTCCTGCATAAAAAAAGGACCATCAGAGCATAGTAATTAATTAGAACATCGGGTGGCCCCCACAGTGACAGCCATGCAAGTCCACTACCCTGTGGCAGCTCTTCTTTTACAGAGAAAAGTGCATCTTTTAAATAAAATCTTTTAAATAAAATACACTCTATTTTTGTGTAAGGCATTGCTATTTAGTGCATCTCAGAGATGCACAAACAATGCTTGTGCAACTGCTGCAAATTTTAGTTTTCTGAAACACTTGGAAAATCACACAAACAGCTATGAGGAAACTGCATCATTTTTCTTCCACAATGTCAAGAAAAGCCCTGATCAGTAGGTAGCATGGCAACTTCTGTACTTTAGCACCAGTCAATATCCTTGACTAATTACACCTGTCTATTTGCAGTTGTGAGTTAGAACCAGTGAAGGTACAAAGGAAACGCAGCATTGGCTGGCTGGCACTTACATCTGTTACCCTGTAATAAATATTGACACAAAACTTAAGAAAATATGTTGGTCTTTATTACTCTTTACAAGTCAATTGTTCCAAATATTGGAAGGTGTCACATTCAGAAGCTTAAAACATCTCAGGTGGAGTTATTTAGAAAACAGAATAGTTCTTACTTGCATAGTATTTACACTTTATAGTACAGGCGGTCAACCAGTGATTTAGTATTATTTTCCAGTGTCAGCAGCCCAGTTGGTAGGAATGAGGAAAGATTTTTTTGTGTAGATATTCCGCTATTTTTCTGCTATCTTGTAGACTCTCTATCTCAAAAAATGGAATCTGGAAACAAAACAACAATGATTGCTGGAAACTCCTTCTAATAAACAACTGGGTAAGACTGACGTTCATTAAGTAGATGTAAGATTGCACATCAAAGAGTTGTCTTTTTGTTTTTTAATTAAACACTTAATCCTAAGAATATTTTTGATCTGTAAATCACCTGAATAGAGGTTATTGTAAACCAAAGAGTGATATCCATAACAGTTTAAACTAAGCTAAATGTAACCAACGTAGGCTTATGTGAGAAGTGCTTGTAAATTAAAATCACAAAAATCTAAAACTGGTTTGGTCCAAAGTATGTTTAAAGATAAAAATGGCCCCATTAATTCAACAGGCAAAATACAGGGTATATTCTTCTGTGAAAATATTATTCACAATACAAAGCAGTTCTGTTGGTTTGTTGGTTTTTTTAACTCCTCTCTTTAAACTCCAAATTCAAATCTTTTTCAAAATGTATTTAATTAAAAATCCAAAGTCTACTGGACTCTTAGTCAAGATTTAAACCTTAATCACTGCAGAGAAGTACTCTTTCAAGCAGCCACTCTGTCAGAAAACACTAATTTATCCAAGGAGAAAAAAGGATTTCCATAACATCCTCAAAAAAGCAAAAGTGAGGCGAGAGAAATAATGGGGAAAGGCCAAG
Organism: Jacana jacana; assembly: GCA_013400555.1. Lineage (NCBI taxonomy): Eukaryota > Metazoa > Chordata > Aves > Charadriiformes > Jacanidae > Jacana > Jacana jacana. The sequence continues at coordinate 14,630 of VZTM01016066.1, read as the reverse complement.
ACTACATCTGCCTTGGGAAGTAATTGCAACTACAGTTTTAGGCATTATAAAATAACATTTTTTCACTTGTTTTGTTAGCCAAAGCAAACCACTGTCTTTGGACTTTACCTGCACAACTTCATAACCAAGTAATTGAAGATGTCTCTGTTTTATAGCTTGTTCTCCCAGCAGATTGTGGCTGTTAAGGCAAAATCTGTTTCGACCATCAACGCAGAGGGCAATTCTGAAATCAAGCACAAGTGTAGTATCAGGAAAACCAAGCATATACTTTAGTCACCATAACTACCACAGTTCCTAAGAAGCATTAGACAATTTCTCCCCTCTCACTTCCTAATACCTCCTAGAATCAGATGTTGTCGGGTGGGAATTACCTGGTCCACTCAATTTAAGTCACTCAACTTAGAGATGGGAGGGGGAAAGCCTGAAGCTTAGTGAAGCTAAACCTGGAAAGCTTATGGATATGCTCTGAACAAAAATTACCATAATAATTTTGATGTTTTTAATGCTACTGCTTGAATTCTTCTAGGAGGAAAAATATACAAAATACTTGTCTTGGCTTGAAAATATTTCAGCAGCTAAATTTATTCAACTTACTAGTGTACCTGATAAGTTTAGTTTAAGTTAAGTTGGAGCTAAGTCTGTTGAAGTTAAACCTGTATGTACGGTTGGCAGCATCCAGATTCTATTTTTTCTACTTGGTGATAAATATCCCAACAACTTAAAGAAAAATCTGTATATCCACTGTAAAAAAATGACTTATATTTTCATTATGTTAAGTATATTGTGACCTTATTTACACATAAAAGCTGTAATTTAAAAAAAAAATAATCAAAGCCCATTGTTAAATATTGAAAGATGGGCTTTTTGAAAGAACCTGTATTACTCTGTGAGTCTTGTGAAGGTTAAGCTGGAGACAACGTAACCTTTTCAAAGACTTCTGCTTTATCCACAGACATGCAGTTGCAAATAGCACACAGGCAGGTTGCTTAACTTTGTATCCAAGGTTTCTCAAATTAATCCTCCTTTAACAGATTTCATAAACTTCTATGAATTTTTAAAAAAAACCAGCATCTGTAGCAAATATCCTCATCAGACAGGATTCTTTACAGAAGTAAATTTGTGAGCTCAAACTGTGTTAAATCTATGTGGACAGACTCAAATAGAATTAATGTGGTTTTAATTTGAAAACGAATTACCAAAGATTAAAATACATTACTATAAGCCAAATCAGGATCACTTTGATCCCAACTGCCACGGGGTAAAGAGACTAATTGTCTGACACTGTATAGTCAGGAGGCAAAACAGTGAGGAAAAAGCACAGACCATTAATGTAGCCAAGTTCATCCATTTGCCAGTGGTTTCAGTGTGAAACCGTAGCTTTGTTGAGGTCAATGGCAAAACTCCAATGAGCTTAAATTTTGCCAGGGTTTCACCCTGGCTGCTCTTTGCCGATGTTAACATTTCTCCATTTTCCTCTTACCGTCTGTGTACCTCTTCACTTTGGGCAGCAGGCAGTACAAAACCTTCTTCATCTAATTTAATCTCAATATCTAGTATAGATGAAAAGAGAAGTGACAATAATACTTATTCCATATAACAAACTCTTTGCTATAACTCTCATTCTCTTACAGTTCGTTGTTTTATGCAGGAACTAAAATATCACAATACTTTTTTCTAAATCACAGAGGCTTGCAAAAGATACACAGAGACTAAGACAAATAAGTGATAGTAACACTTCAGCATTTCATAATGCTAAGAGCAAAACAGTATTCCAAGTCCACTAAAACACACAGTGTAGTTAAATGACACTGCTGAGCTGTCTAGGGCCTCGGCAATTTTGAGAGCTCTGGGGACACACTCTCTCCCTCTCTGTACCTAAACCCTGCCAACTTTAACCCCATGTGGAAACTGAAATGCAGAATAATTCTGAAAACATCCCTCTCTTCATTTTTGGTTTTTTATCTCTTCATTACCCACAGGGTCCAAGAGACCCTTTCCTCAATATCGTATTTATCATCCACCCCTCCTAAGCACAAATCTTTCCTCATCACTGCCTTCTTTCAGTACCCTTTCCTGAATGAAACACTGTTTTGCTCACTCTTCTCCTTCAGCCCAGAAACCCCCCTCTGACTACAGGTAGGCAACCTGTTCTTGCTAAGGGGAGGGCGAGCCCAGCTGAACAGGGCAGAGGGCTGATGACCTTCCAGCTCTGCCTTTGTCTACTCACCACCAAAGCAGAGAGATCAGGCAAGTGGTATTACCTCATTTGGCTTTATGTTATGCAAACTGTTTACAGCATAATTAAAATAGAGCCAATAAAAAAAATACAGAATGGAAGAGTTAGCAGCTATTTTCAGTGCAGATTGGCTGTGTAAATTCCAAGTAACCTGACGGGTCTTTTCTCTCCCTATTCTTCTTTCTGACTTTGAAAATGCATTTCCTTGAAGTTCTCACATTGCTTCCTCATTTCAGACCCCCTACAGAGTTCTGTATTCCAGTTTACTTTTTCTCTATCTGCACAACTCAGAATGCCCATAGAGAGAAAAAAAAATAAAATTATTTCTAGAAAATAACTGAGCCTAAAGTTCTGACAGCATAAGCACACACTTTATTATTAATCTAAAGAAATGTTACTTACCAACTGTATAGAAATATGGTGTTGATACCTCTGTTGCAAAATATGCTCTTTTTTTCAGTAAATAAAGTAATCCAGTCTTCACTTTTTTGAGGTGAACATCCAGAGAACTGTGAGGCACGAGAAAGGCCTTTACTTGATACTTTGGAAGGAGTTTGGGACCCTACATAATGACAGAAAACCAAATCAAACAAAAGAAACTGGAAGATAACATTTTTGTCATTACCTCATATTAACGTAGCAAAATGTATTCTGTTTGTTTCAAAGCCATGTCTATTGAGGGACTTACACTCTGAGGTGTGATCTACTGGAAACTTAAAAAAAGACTCCCAAAAAATCACCAGAACATCCTCAGCAAGCTTCTGCGCTACCACACTGAAGATACCACTCTTAAGAGATGCACTGCTGCTTCCAGCTGCACAGCTGAGTCAGGTAACGTCTAAGTGCCTGACCTCTTTGGTGCTCCAAGACTTCAGAAACCAACCATAAAAACGGAGTAGTTGTTGGAAAGGTACATGGAGATACACAAAAAGGACCCTAACTTAGTCTGTTCCATCAAACACACAAATATATCAAATAGGTAGAAATGCTTTGTATTTTCATCTAGGGGAAAAAGAAGCTGCTTTGGCCCAACTCCAGCATTTTTACAGGGAAGACAGTTCTCAACTATCAACAGGGCCCTAATGACCTCATCACCTCTTGTTAACATCAGCCTGGTTTCACATGTACCATACCTCATAAAATGGGCACTCCAGGATAACAGTCAGAAAAAGCTGGGTCAGCTGGGAAGTAACAACTCTGTCCAAACCAGGTGGCTGAGCTGAAACAACAATATTCAGGCTTTCAGGTGGACCTTCAACAAAGTATTTTTACAAAACCCAACATGCACAAGTATGGAAAAATGTGCAGGGAAGCTACCTGATCATTACCACCCTTGGTCATTGTCTGAATGAACAGAAAGATCAGTTGTCAAGTGACACAGTTAGAAAAAATGAGTAAACAATTTACAGAAATATATATAAAAACACGACTAACAAGATCTTAATTAAGACTATGATATTCTTTCAGGCTAGAAAAAAAATAAAAATCTGAGAGATGCAGGACATTCTACACAGAGGAGTAAGTTTGAGTTGAAGTCCTGGAGAAATATCTCATTTCCTTCTTCCTACAAGCACTTCTCCCCAAGTTATAACCCCAGAATCTAATAGTTTCACTCTGTTGGGCTTTTTATTTTTGTGAAAGTAGTGGAAAATACCAAATAATTTCTGGAGATTTGTTCACAAGAGTACACTTGAAGCATCTTTCATGTTACATGCAAAGTGTTATTACAGAATGGTAAAAACTGTATGTAGAATAAGAGGCTAATGCAGGTCATCTTCTCAAGTTCCTGTTCTGCACTTTGACCACTATGGTAGAATATCTTTTTGATTTAAAAGGACATATTCAAAGTAAATGGTACTATGAGGTTTCTCATCTTCTGAGTATCAGCTTGAGAACTTTAAAAGATATTCTGCTTTTCAGGACATGATGCTGCTTCCTAAATATCAAACCCTTAAGGTATTTCATGTTGAATAGCTAAAAATTGAGTGACCAAAGTCTCTAATCACTTTGAAAACTGAGATCTTGAGAAGTCACTCTTCTTTCTGGCATAGCTTACATATCCCTATAATGCTGCTAAATATGCTTTACCATCTAACACAAATTACTTAAAATCTATAGCTCACAACTGTGTTGCTCATGACAGGTTTGTGTCCAAAAACATTGGATTATCCAGCAATTAGAGTCAAGGTCAGGCTACCACATGGGGGATCTTCTAGAAGCTTACCAGACCGGAGGAAAAAATTAGGTGAAGGCAGGCCTTGCAGACAAGACAGTCTTAGAAGCAGTGGGTGAGCAGACCCTGAAGTAAGACGGGATCTACCATGGGGTAGATTTTAAAATTTTGTAATGTCTTCCTCAGTATGATAAGACAGAGGGCCAAGAATGGGGCTGTAGTGCTTGCTCAGAGTTAGAGAGGAAAGGAGCTCAGGGCACAGAACAAAGATGGGCAGAGAAAGCCACCACCCAGAGGACCACAGTGGGCAGACAGGATGCCAAAGGGAAGGCCTCACATAACCATAGCAGATTCTAGCTTAAAAGTAATTTAAAAACCAGGGCAAAGGACCAATCCTTTATGCCTTGAAATGTAAGCCTTGAAATTCTATTTCCATTTTTACCTAGATAATTAAAAAACCCATACCAGCCTATCCTTGACTGCTCACATTTGTGATGCTGCTGCTGTTTTACTGGTTCAGATCTCACTTCTATTTAATTAAGCCAACAATTATGCACTACAAATTAATTTTTTCGGCTTTATCCATTAACCCTTTTCAGTTTTCACAAGCTGATCATAATACAATACGAAAAAGAAGCACAAATAAAACACAAATATTATTATCCTGAAAGAACAGAAGAGTAGAGATGGTGGCAGAAGTCCATACCCAGTTCTACCTTACCCCAGACCTGCAAAGCTGGACATGATGCAGGCTGGCAGAAGGCAAGGAATTAAAGCACTAGAATCACTTACATGCAATGGAAAGATAAGGCAAAACAGCATTTGAAAAACGGATTCTGTAATGCCCGAGATTTACAAATCTGCGTATAGAATTGTAACATGTTCTTACCAGTAACAGTAAATTCTTTTTGTCCCAATGTTACACTTTTGTCTCTACAAGTTGTACTTATCTTGAGCGTTATTTCTGTAATAGGATTGAGTAGTAGGTGAGCTGCAGTACGTGAGCTTACTATATAAGTAAGCTGTGGAACAGTTACTGTAACTTTTCTTGTATATTATAATTTGGCCCCAATTTTAAATGCTGACAACTGTAATGATTTACCTTGCCCCTAAAACCTCAGGAAGGGAGTGGCTTCAATGCTTAAGAAAATACCCAGAAATAAGAATTATGCAAAGTCACAGAGGATTTAACTTTAAAAAGACAGACAGCAAAATTTTTAATCAGCAGTCCACAAGCATAAGGTAATTATTTTAGCTTCACAATCAGTGCTATTAGTATTTCTATTGTTTTTTGAAATACTTCCTCCCTTGGGCTAGCCCCTGAGTAAAATGCCTAAGAGCCAGTCTCAACCCTAAGAAGTACAAGATCCAAGAAAGCAAAGCAAACAGCTGTGGGGAAGAAAAAGACACAGAAAAGTGAAGTGACTTGCCCAAAGCCACAGAGCAAGTGGAGGCCTACATACAGAAGAAAAGTCAAGTCTCAGGACTCACTGTCCAGTGTTGTTCTTTTATGCTACTTCCTTCATGTGGCAGTCATTACAAATGAAATGATTTAGAGAAAAATGAACCCAGAATTGCTGAACTGTATATGATGGTACTCCTGCATCATTCCAAGTATAGTTGCCACTAAAAAAAATCTCCCACTTTTGGTCTCAGTCTTGTTAGTTCCACAGTAACTGGTCTCACATGCCTTCCTAGTGTTACCAGTCTCATAGTAACATAGTCTCACTTCGCTGCCACTACTGACATCAGTCACTGCACATGCAAAAGTTTGAACAGCTGGAGTTAAAACTAACACATTTCCTCCACAGAGTAACTTAGTGTCCTAAATGACATAAACAGAAAGACAATTGGAACTGTGGAAGGAAGCAACAGTCTCTGGCCTCCTGATCACTATTCTCCAGTCACTCTCATCGTGTCAGTGTTGATTTGACATAGGAAAGTAGTAAGAAACAGGTACTTGACAAAAGACACATCACGTAATAGAAAGAAATGTGGAACACTGCAAGAGAAACACTGCTCCTTACCTTGAAGCTGTTGCAGAAAATAGGGACTAAATATCTTTGGCAGAAAATTTACTGGATAACGTTGAATAAGGACACAGGAGTGCAGCAGGTTCAGTAAGGTGCGAGGCTTAAAGTGAGTAAACCGAGAATGCAGTACAGCTTCAAGCTTCCTAAACAAGGAAGAAGCACTGGGAGGCTGATAGTTAAGAGTCCCAAAGGGTATAATGTACCCAGCAATCTGGTCAGTGGTAAATGTGTCAGCATCAGAAATGAAACTTTCTGCCGCTGCATCAAAGATGGGCTTAGAAAGGATCGTCTTTTGGCAACAATAGTGCATGACTTTGCTGACTGTCTGAGGATGCATGGTAAAGATAGACCTGGGAACATGTGTTTCCAGTGCCTCTGTAAAAATCTCTTCACGATGTCCGAAGTATAGGAAGGCTTCCAGTACGTTTACCAGTTCATCACCTGTGAAGTATGGAATATGCTTCACAGAATGCTTACACAGAGCTGTGACTAAGGGAACTGCCCGAGTCTGATGAAGAACAACCAGCGAATTCAGCATTATGCTTGTGAACGTTGGGCTTAGCTGGGAAACTATGTTTAAAGCGACACTGTTCAGTCTGTCTAGCAAGTCTTGGTATTGTTCCCCTACCCTGGCAGGCACCTGCAGCATCTTATAAACCATCACCATTTCCCTAGGACTCCACTTCTCTATGTCTTCTTCTTGCATGCAGTCCACAATTTGTTTCAGCATCGCACAACCTGGGCCTTCCAACTCAAGCAAACTCTCTCCAAGAGCACACAGATTTTTAACAGTCAACTGTCCTTTATCAAGCCGCTTCTTACCCTCTGAAAGCAAGGTGGCCATCAGTGTACTCTGAGGATCTATACGTAGCTTTATCAAAGCTTGCAATGCGTTCAGCACCCCAGTGTTTGACAGTTTTGAGGATTCAAATTCAAACTGGAAGCATAATGCCCTGAAAACTTCATTCTCCAACACTCCTTCAGGGTTTTTCAGACCACTGTCATCCACCTCAACTTCAGAAATCCTCTGCAGGGCTCCTGATGCCATAGTATCAGACATGACTTCCAGAGAGCTAAGAAAGTCAAAAATCTCTTTCGATGTACAAAGGCTGTTCAACTTCTTGAAAAACTGTTGCTCCTCCATCCACACGCTATTAGATTTAGTACTGCTCCCAGTATCTCCACAAAGATGCACAGTTTCATTAACAGAAAGAGACTGTACCCGCAGCTGTACATGGTTTTTCCTACAAAACATATACTGAGATTTATCTTTGAAACATAGCATCCTCATGGCTACAGAGCTGCAGTTTTGGGGCTTTTGCTGCCCACTGATGAAGCTCAACCTTTTGCTCAGGGCCATCAAAATGGACCTGCTCACGGGTGCGCTGGATGAATAAAACTGGAAACTTTTTTGGCTAATCAAAGCCATACTGGTTCAAGTGGGTTCTCAAAAGATACCTAGAGGAAGAGAAAGACATATAAATATCTAGTTTGGAAAAGAATACCATTAAAACACAGCCAAAAGAAAAACTTTTAGTGGCTGGACAGGACAGGGCTGACCCCTCTCCCATGACCACCGGTGGTGCAAAGAGAAGAACCTGCCGGGAGCGGGAAGACCTGCGTGACAGGCCGCAGCCCTGTCCCTGCCCAGTGTCTCCTTAAGGACACCACGAGAAGGCGGGAGGGGGGGACAACAGGGACGCTTCTTCAAGCAGGAACTGCGCGGCGGTGCTTTCCTCTTTACCTCCGCGGGCCGGGACCGCCGGGCAGCAGGCGGGCTCACGGCCGTTACCGGCGGCGGAGCGGGCCAGGGGAGGGATGCGTGTGGGGTGTGAGTGTTCCAGCAGCCGGGGGTTCGATGGGTGATTCCGACACGGGTGGGCCGCTCCGCCTCGCAGGCCCCACACCTCCCCCCGCCGACAGCGGCGAGAGACAGGCAGGCCGAGGCGCCCCTCTCACTCCTGCCCCAGCGCCGACCGCAGGCCAGGGCGCCCCCCCCCCATCCCTCTAGCCTTCCTTCACCGCTGAGGACTGCCGGCGGTACCGGAGAAGCCTCACCTCCGCCGCCATGACGGGCAGCGCGGCGTCTGCCGGGAGCTTCCGCCGCGCTTCCGGCGTGTGCGTCCGGCCGCTGACTTCTCTCACCGGGAGCGGCTCATGCCGGTCCGGCCTCGCAGGTCTTGCTCTGTGCGGTGGAGACCGGGGGCTTTGCCGTGGGAGCCGGATTTGTTCCCGTGTACGTACGGATCAAAAGCGCATCCATCAGCTTCCCTCGGCCGCAGGGTAGCGGCGGGTGGGCGCTCTGAAGGGGGACTAGACGGGAGGTGAGAGGCCCGGCAGCCTGGGAGGCTTCGGTCGCTGCGGCGGCGTTGAAGTCTCCGTTGGCTTTAGTTCCCTTCAGCCGCCGTCCTTCCTGAGGGACGAGTCTCCTCCATCCCGGCCGGGTGGGTGTCCCCTGGTCAAACCAAATTCTTCCGAGCGGAAGGTCAGCCCTGGAAGGTTTCACGTGCTGCTGTCCCGCTGCTGCCATTGAAGGTTTTATGGGGTTTTTTGGTATTTAGCTCGGTCGTAGAGTGAAGGTGATTCTGAGCAAGCCTGTAACTGTCAAAAAAGCGCTGTGGGAATGGGCATGGCTCTGAAGGCACAGTCCCACAACCGGGTTTAAAGCCACACAGAAGCATGTAAAAGCTACTGCAGGGGTTTCGTGTGGTTTTATGCTGCCACGCGGTCCGATGTTTGTGACAGCAGGTACATGGAGCGGTCTGGCCCTACAGCGCAGCTAGGGCATTGCCGAGTCCTGCACACCTGCTTCAGGGAAACCCTGGCGGGTTTGTTCCTACACTGTGGTGGTGTATGGAGCTAATGGGCTCCCTATTAATCTTCTGTGAATTGGTGACTTTTCTGAGCGCCTATCTTGAGCTATAATTTGGAATTTCGTGCTTAGTTTCATGTTAAGCCCTGGTTTGAGTCAGGATATCCTGGCTTGTTTTTCCAGCTTAAACTTTGTGGTGTTTTTTGGTGTGAAACTACCAAAACATCAACCATGTTAAAGGCTGCCGTTGTGGTAATAATGCTAAAGTTAGAGGGACTCTCCAGAAAGCTCAAGAATTACCATTCCCCCCCTCTTCTTTATTTCAGTTGATCTCATACCACATAAGTGGAAGCAGCACATCCTCTTTGAAGAGAGTGTAGTGCAGCAGAGCAAGAGTGATGCAGGCAGCATGTTCATCTGAGTGCAAGTGTGTTCCTGGCTTATGATTGTGTTCATCTGCAGGTAGGCAAGACTGATTTTCCTTGATCAGTTTATGCATGAAAGTCTTCTGGTTGATAACAGGACAAAGGTGTGCTCACAGGGAGAAAGTCTTCAGCTTGTGTAGTTTAAATGGAAGCAAGATCAAAGGACGTTATTGATCAATTAATGACATACTTAACTGTCAGGTGGTTAACTAAACTACTGTTTAATTAGTTAATTGAACTATATATTCAAGATCAATAGCAGCAATGCAACAGACACAATACTAGGTCTTTAGAAAATGTTACTAAATGCTTGCAAATATTTAAGCAGCCTTCTGTATCTAATTCCAAGGACTTATTGAATTGTAGCTTCCCCCCTTCCCACAGGCACACTTTGGCACTGTCCCATATGCACAGAGTCCCCTCTCAGGAGGTACACGTCCCAAGCACAATCCCCTCTTGTGGCTGTGTGGGTTCTCTTGTCTACACACACCTTCTGGGGAGATGTGATTGCTCTAACTTTTGTGTCTCTGTGCTATCTACTAGCGTACACACCAGTGAGAAAGCTTCCTTCCAGTTCACGTGCATGCACCCAAGATGTGGGTAGCTACTTTTTGCACCCTTTGTTGTTACTGTGCTAACTGGAGTGGAAGCAGTTCTCAGTGTCTTATGGGGAAGCTGCTCTGCCTGACCTAGGCAGAAATCAATGCTGTTAGGGTAACATCTGGCCACATCAAACCGCATAGTGACTGCTTTTCTTTCTGTTCTTTCTGTTGCCCTCTCCTCCTGCCCTACTATTGTAGATTTTCATGCTTCTCTTATACATCTTCCCAAGATGACTATTTTGTTTGAAGTCTTTTGGTAAGCCCCAAGCTATAATGTTGGCAGCTTACCCCTCAGCTTTTTGTGTACAGAAAGCTTCTCTGCTGTGCTCTGGTGTAGTCCCAGTGGAAAACTGATTATCTTTCTCCCTTTCTGAGATATGAGAAAGAATATCACAATGAAATGCTGCTTCATCTTTATTGCTTTTCTCCTTTTGTAATGAGACATTGCCACCTGCTGACAGGAGAATCATTAGGGTGAAAACATAGCATGTGACTAGGCTGAATCTATATTTCTACAGGGATCAGAGGGTGTTTAAACTGTATTTCATATGAATTGTCTTAGTTTGTGTGTCATCAAATGTCTTTGCATTTCTTTTCAAAAAGGAGAGTGAAAAATAATTTTGTGTATTTTTTTGGTGTATGCATCTTTTTCTGTGGGTGTGCACATGAAGCCAGTTATTTAAATGAATTTATTTAAAATGACCGTTAAAGGTAATTATTAATATTTTTAGGTAATATAATGTAATCAACTTAACATGAAAACTATAATAGAAAATGTAGTAGAACAAGATACAATTAAAGCCTTAAAACTTTCTAGTAATTACATTTCTCATGGAATTCATGTATGGCACAGGCACTGTACGCTTAGGACGCTATCACTTAGTTTTACCAGTGTTTTAATTTACAAGTATGCTTGCAAACAAAATTCTTATTGGAGAGACCTTCCACAATACTGTGGGAGTATCCTATCAGCAGAGTGCAGTAGTCCTCTGCAGTTGAGCTCAGTTGGTTTTCCATTGAGAGAAACAGTAAGAAGATAGGCTTCCAATTGCTCAGCCACAAGTTTCCGTCAATCAATGTATGTGGGTGATATGCTGAATGCTTTGCGTAATTGAATCTGTGTGGGAGCAATAGGTAAAGTCCAGCAAACTGGGCCCAGGCATGTGAAAAAAAAATCTCAAACTGGGAACTGAAAATTACTCAGTTGTAATTCTAGGTATTTGAATTCTACAGCAGCTCCCTAGCAGGGACAAATTATTGACAGAAGATTAATTTGTAATACATGCACGAGAGAGATTCTGCTTGTCTCTTATTCACTGCTTCTTGAAGTTGTCCTATCTGTTGTGTCCTGTCTGTGTCAGAATCATGAAAGAAAATGATGAATGCATGAGGATATGCATCTCATGGATCCTGCTGCTGGCAAGGCTTTGTGAGGGGGTGGCGTGTTACACTACAGCAGACTTCCCTAAGGTGGTTTCTTATTTTTAGGAGAAAAAAATCCAAACTTTCAATTCTGTAGTTACATAAGAAGCTTCTTTTTAAAATAGGAAATTAAAACCAATGTTAGAGTTCCAAAATGTAGAGATAGTGGATAGTAAAGTGTAAAGGCATTCAGGCAAAAAGTGCTGATTTCAAAAAAGAAAACACTGCTAATTTTTTTTTTTTCCTTAGGCACTGTAGTTTGACTTCACCAGGTTTATGGTTTGTTTTTTTTTCAAATACAACTCAGAAAAGTTATCAAAGTAGCCACTGACTTAAACTGGGAAATAAAACTTACATGATGCAAATATTATGTGTTTTCAGGAAATTAGTTTTTCTGTTGCACTATTTACAGGCTGGATTCTTGGTAGCGGGTGTATTGCAGTATTACTGCAATGTCAAGGCAGTACAGAACATGTGACCAACACTACAAGTCTTTTGCAAACTGGCCTGCAAAGCTTGGTTGTGAGAAATGGCTTCTCTGAGAGTAAATGCCTTATTTCAAGTTAAACACCAGTACTCCTATCCTCTAAAGTTTCTCTTTTTTGATCTAATAAGCAAGGCAAAATGTTGCTGTTCTGCATGCAATAAATTCCCTTTTTTCTTTTTTCCCCTTGCAGTGTCTTTAAGGGAAAAATAAAAAGTGCTGTGTTTTGAGAAATGTGCTGTGATTTAAAAAGGAGGTTTTTGCTCCTATATGCAACACAAAAGGGACAGGCAAAAGCCATAGCTGAGGAAATATGGCAGCAAGCAAGTGCCCATGGACTTGAAGCTGATATGCACTGTATAAGTGAAATGGACAAGGTGAGGCACTCCATGCTATTTTGAAAAAATAT
>VZTM01016065.1:2382-33763 GCA_013400555.1 Jacana jacana | reverse complement strand
GCCAAACATAAATCTTCCCTTATTTCTTGATCCATACCCACACATTTCAATTCAGTTTGTGTCTAAACAAGACACGTCCTTGTCAGTTTATGTTCACAGCTCACCCTCATCTTTAACCTTAAAAATCTAACCAGAGCTGATAACCTCTCCTCCATGTCAACATGTATTTTGTTGGATTGATCCAACCTCTCTGCCCTTAATAGAACCTAGCAGCAGCTGGTTTCAAACTGCTTCAAACCTCAGAGATCAAAGTTTGACAAACCCCTGTCATTCTCCCATAGAATTAAGGTCTGTGAAGAATGTGCCTCCTCAGGCTCAGACTTCAGAAATGCAGCAACTGAAATGAATTTATCTATTAAATTTATTTATCTATTATCTATTAGAAAACCACACCAAGTGTATTCAGAATGCTGGAGTAGGTATTTTCAATTAAAACAAATAAATACTTTCACCCAAGACATACAGTCATCCTCACGACAAATTAATTTGTTAGATTCTGCAAGAAACCTGGATTTTTCATGGGTAATATTGACGGAAATTACTTACTACTAATAGTTTACATATATAGCATGTGTCTGGCTTTGCAAAGTAATGTGATATCCTGGATTAGATGCAGATTTTATGGATATATGTGAACTGCTCTTTTCCCTTTCTAAATTATCACTCAGTATGTGGAAAACTGACATATTGGCATAAACCACATACGATAATTTGAGGTTTCTCTTGTCAGCCAGATACTATTTATCATGCTACCTTTCATGAGTGCTCAATATACCACAGAGTTTTCTTAATAATCACTAGGCTGCCTTTCATCATTCAACAGAAAGCACCTACTACCTATTTTGATTGTAACCTAACTAACCAAAAAGCATGACTGCCAGGGCCTGAAACAGTCTGATAAAATAAAGAATGAAGCAACACCCCACCAAAAGCACTTCAAGAAAATAAATAAATAAATAAATTAACCTGTGCAAACCATTTCTGTCTCTCTTATTGGAAGCTTTGTAGGCAGGGTAGACATTTGCATTTCTGTGTTCAACTAGCAAAAAAGGTGTTTTATATTTACTGTTGTTTTTAAATGAAAAGATTCTTTCCTTTAACCCTGCAGTTAAGCCTATTTCTCCCTCTAAATGCACCTTTCACTACATGATAACAACAAATGTAATCCTTAGAAATTTACTGAAGCCTGAAAAATTCTTCAAGGTGATATACTACATGACCTAATTAAGATACCTAGAAAGTAATGTCAGATCTGTATTTTAAATGCTTGATTTATACGTAACCATTTTTACAAAAGTAAAATATTTTTGTTTTCAGCTCCTTTATTATCTAAGTTAAGACATGTATGTATGAGCATGTATAGCTGATCAGCTATAAGTTGAGCTTGCTCTGCCTTATATATAGATCTAGAAAAACACTTAGACATGCACTCTAAATCCCGCCCTGAATGTGTAACTCTTCATAGTCCTGGAAGACCAAGGCCTCTTCCAGGTGATTCTCATACCACAGGCAACCTCTAGTGAGAAAAAAAAAAAAAAAAACAACCAACCAAAAAAACCAACCAAACCCAAACAACCAAGTCGCAAAAAAAGGAAAACAGGTGCATCAGGTTTTTGGGTGCTGAACACCAACCCAGTGCCCTACTCCCCCTCCTGCATGCTCTGCAGACCCTGTCACCCTAACACAAAAATGGAGTTGATTCATTAGACTGAACAGCTCGTGTGAAATACCAGTTTCCTCTTCCAACACCAGGGATTTTTACAAAAACCCTGCACATCCATGTTAGTGGACTTTTCCCCCTGAAAGTTTCTTCTCCTTGCAACTATTTAAAGGGAACTAAATGAGTCAGATGCAGCACATTGAACATCTGCAAAAACACACGTCCTTCATAAACACAGCCTGATGCATTGGCTGCTTCACTCACACACAAAGCAACAACGGGTGACAAAGTGGACTTTCCATGGAATTTTTAGTCCTTACATGAACTCTTTCAGTTAAAGAAGGAAAGTACATGCTACGGGACACCTAAACTCACAGTGTTCTTCACGTGATATGTGATGAATTACATTGTTTATTTTTGCTTGGTTTATATGCTGGAAAGCATTTTTATATGATGGAAAGTGTGCTATGCTTTGACTAAATTTTGGAATTGGCTTCCTTCCTATGATCCTTAATAGATAAAAAGCAGCAAGAGCAAATCCTACCATACAAACCTTGGCAGGAAACAATTTCTAGCTCAGCATTCTCTACTCAGAAAGATGCAAACAATGAAATGCTTATTTCTGATATCAAGTGTTTCTGAATATCAAAAGTTAACATGCTAATCGCTTCTACTTTCTTTGTCCATTGTTACTTAATAACCCCCAAATTTTCACACCGTAGGAAGCCAAAGTTTCCTTCTACATTCATTAAAATGAAAAATAATTATTTGTATATGCCAAATTTACTTAGCTATTTTTTAGAGTGCCAATTCACATTTAACGGTGAAATGTAATCTCCCTGTGTTTTCACATCCAATTATTTAATTTTAGGGAGCCTTAGAATTAATAAACAAAACATTACATTTGTTGAACTATTTTCTATAATGCATTTCCCATGCTGGTGGTGTCTAAGAAGTTGTACAAATGGCAAATTCAGCATAAAGCATATATTTGTCATCACTGAAACTGCTATATAAGTGGAATAACCTCTCAGAATTTCGCAAGAGAACCTCTAATGTTAAACTCTGTAGTTGGATCTCCAACTTAAAGTTGTGCAGCAAGTAAAGATCAACAACAAAACTTTCTCTTTTGTGTTGAGCACATCAGCTCAATATCATCACAAACCAGGCTCTACAATCATACTGTATACTGTCAGAAAAACTTTAAGGTGTAACTTTTTGTGTAATTTAACTGTAATTCTTTAGATTCTAGCTTCCAAATATAATTTTACTTTACTATTCTAAGTAACTGCAGCACAGTAGGGTGTCTTACAGATATCATTCTTAGGAAGAGTCACATTTACACACTTTGTACGAACTACATGATGGATTTCTGAATCAATCTATGCTGAAGAACAAACTCATTATTATTGGTTCTTAATTATTTTTATGCAAAGGAACTGTCTGAAATGCTTGCTCACATGCTCAGATTTCATTCCAATTCTGTTTCTACTTATCCACGTACAGCATGGTCATTCTAGTCCAAGTAGTATATGGACATCTCAAATTCAGCGATGCTGTCTCTATTTGCATAACCAAGAACAACCTGGTAAATCAAAGATTATTGAAGTTTAGAGAAGATACACAGGGCACCCATTGAGTGCCTTTCTGAGAGTCAACATATCAGAGTACTTCACAAGCAAACAACACAGACAAGTTGTTAGGCCAGGACGCAGAGCATTTAATACTGGATGTAGGCACAAACATTGCTTTCAAGTGCTGACATTCAGGATGTAAGCTCCCCATATGGCCAGTGGAGGGAGGCTGAGTCAGAACGTCTGAAGAAGATAGTTTAGTGACAAATCTATGATCCTAAAACATGCTTGAAGGCATTTGTGCCTTTATATTTCAGGATGTTTTTATAGCATAAGACCTATACACAGAGAGGGCAATACTACCAAAACTGGACACGTGCATAGATAAAATATTTTACAGTTGTACAGATTTTATTAAATGTATATACCCATAGTATTTTTTTGTTTTTCATCAGGCTAAAGCTGCAACAACAGAGAAACTGCAGTACTGTGGTTTCCCACTGCTGGGTCTCAGCCTGAAATGCTTAAAGACTTGACAACCAGACAGACATTCCACAATTAATACCAGTGGAAAAAATGAAAAAGGTGGAATAGGGCAATGCAATCAGACTGAACACTTCAGAATTGAGAATCTTGTGACAGTATTTTTTACCCCGCTCAAAGGTTCTCTGTAATTTTGTTGGCACTTGCAAAAAAAGCTTGTCATCTAGGGGAAACCACTATGCAAAACTGTAGGTGGAGAGAGAGGAAAGAATATTAGCAGAGGCATAGCAAAGCCATGAAGTTTCATGCAACCACACTTTTATTGAAAGAGAAAAGATGGGCCAGAACAGCCCATCATTCGGGAAGTCATAAAGGTCAGGAAACCCACCAAAACTGCTGAGGGACTGAGCAGGGCGAAATCGGATGTCTAACAGAAAGCACCACTGCAATGCAGCACCCGAAGCCACCAATGCCTGCACTTGCCTGGCTGGCTGCCATAATCATGACTGCTTGCTGGTTTCCCCCGTGTAATGCAGAGGTAGCATATCAGATCCCTGCAGATGCTGGAAGCTGAAGGCAGCAGAAAGAAAAGCTTTGACATTCTGTCGTGGAGACGACAGGACAAAATGGCCTGCAATAAACAACAGTTTGAGCAGGATAATTTGATGCATTGAGTTCTTAAGCTTTTCCAGATGCTGAACTCAGCTTGGGAAGTGAGATAAGGGGACAGCAATTACTTCATTGAATAGAGTGTGGTTGAGTGAAACCGAGAAAAAGGAACCAACCTCTCTGTGAATGCAGAAGAAATAATCCACNTTTTTTTTTTTTTAATTTTCCTTAAAAAACTCCAACCTTTTCCCACTGATTGGCTTTTAGGAGGATTCATGCGCAGGTCGTATGCTCTGGCGACTGAAACAATCAATGTTTCTAATCACTATTAATCAGTTTATGTTACATTCTTGCATTGCAACTGCAAAACAAACCAGAAACTTCACACCAAATGAAAACCAGTAAACCTACCCCTAAAGGTCCTTGTCTTCTTCTGTCTTCCAGTAATCAGATTTTAAAAAGTAGCTTTTTCTGGATGCATTTTTAAATCTGCATAAAACCCCAGCTGCATACATCATTGTGTCAGTTCAGCATCTCTACACTGACAAAAACATAAGCAGAGTTAGGTTGCTGTGGAAATTGGCCCCTTTTATTGGCACATAGGCAGATTCACAAGACAACCCCTGCTGGATTGCTTTCCATAAATGACAACTTGTTAACCCATGCCTGGTGGGTCCAGTCCACTCTTTCTAAGTAGTTATTTAATGATATTCCACAGACAGGGAATCTGTGGGTAAATATGCAGGGAAAGCGACCCTCTGTGATACCGCTGACAGAAAAATTGTAAGCCCCAGATCTATAGCACATTTAAAAACATAATGAGCATCATAGGTAATTTTAGAGGTGAAAAAAAGATTTATTTTTTTAAAGTCTGGCAGGATTGCTTGTGTTCCTGCAAATAAATAGGAAAGAGGATAAATAAAATAAAGAAGAAAGGATCATCTTACTGGATACCTGGACTGGCCTTTGTGTACAGCACTTGATATCTAAAATGTTTATTGATTTTACTCGATTTTCTCTTGCAATATAGAATTCTAAAGATGGTTTCCTTCCAGTTTAACATGCTCTTCACATATCTTGAGAGAAAATTAAAAACATGCAGTGCAAACCAACGTTACTGCTCCCTAAAAATACAGCTATCCTCTAAAGAAACATATCAAACACTTACCCTACATTGACTGCATTAGAATTTCAGGACAAGAAATGAGACAGACCACATTCACTTGAACTAATTCAGGGAAATATAACTGACATTGGTTGTCGCCAAAATGGCCAAACATGGAACTCAACAAATCCTTGTAGGAAGTTTCAAGGGACCAGGTGAATAGAATCTAAAATTTCTTTTCCACATTACAACTGCCCAGCACCACAGTCAAAAGAAAGAGCTCTTTCTGCAGAACATTGCCATTAATGTGTTTGTTTTCATTAGAGATCATACCAGGTAAATAAATATTTACCTACACATAGAAAGTTGGAAATTGGTAAAATGGAAATACATGAGAATTCCATCTTGAGTGGACAGACTCATAGCTTCCCAGCTGCTAAATATGTTGGCAATGAAAATTAAAACTACTTGACAGCACAAGCGTAATATTATAAATTCACTGGCAACATATTTTCCAAGATGAATTAATAATGCCTGATGACCCACAACTACTAGTCACAGGTCTCCCTCAAAAACTCATTATCCACCCTTGGCCAAAGAAACTTGCCAGAATTTTCAAATTTCAGCACTTGATTTAAGGTCAAAGCCATTATTGTAAGGGAAATAAAATATTTCAGAGCACTCTGAGCAGAATATTATTTGAAAATAAATTTTGCACTTCATTTGCCAGGAACATCTTGAGATGTTGTCAATACAAGAAGAATAATTTTCTAGAGATGTTTCTTTTATCACCTCAGTTCAAAGTTTCCAGCGATGGAGAAATTACTCATAAGATGTATAGTCTATCTGAGGCTATGTCCTTGCATACAAATTGCTGAAGAAGAACAGGATCTCTTTTCTATATGGGGATATTTTCTATATGGGCATTGCCATATCTCCCTCTCAGTAGCTGTTTGCAACTGAAAAATGTGGGTGTCATTTTACAAAACATTTAACTGTTTTTAATGTCTCTCCTGTACTTTTTAAAAATAGTTGAAATTAAACAAAGTATAACCTTCGCATATACTTAGGCACTGTATATAAATAAAAACCTGATTATGAGATAAGCAGCACAGCTACATTCCCCCTTCAGAGATCTAATACTCAACAGTCCAACAGCAACCTGCAAGATTTATATAGTGCATTTAAAGTTAAGATTTGAGAAACATTTTAGAGCTTTCTGAAGCTCTAAATGTTCTTCAAAAAATGCCAAAAGCTTAATTAATGATTTATTTTTTTTAGACAAAGAGTAGCTGGATATAAAAAACTTCAAGGAAATGTTACTTTTATCACCTCACTTCTTAGAACACATAGCGCTCACCTCACACACCTTTCCCCCAGAAACATAACACTGATAGAGACTGCTTGGGTACCTAACATTAATTATACTCGGGGAAGGAATTTCAAATATTCAGAAGTGACTTACTCCATGCCATGAACACCACTTCAGGTCTGAATCTAAATGACAGAGTGATTTAGAATTTTCTGCAGAACTTTCCCTTCCCGAAGTAAAGACAGCAGCAGAGAAAAACAGTGATGAGTGTCATTTAGGCTTTTATTTAATAAGTATTAAAGACCTTATTTAGATATCACTGAGCTTTAACAGATGACTAACAACCATCTCATTTTCTGCCTACTCAGCAGACAAAAGCTTTCTCCTTTTTAAGTGACTGATTCCCTGCCAAATGCTGTTGTGACTGGCTTCTATTTCTGTAAGGAAATAATACCATTTATGCACTTATTTTGTAAGAACTCCTTCAGGACTGAAGTTCTTTACATTATCTTTCAATTTATAAAATACTACTCCATACACATGCTCAAATAAAATCTGAAAAAGCAGGCTTTGGAGACCTCTAAGAGTATTCTGAAGCAGTGAGCTAAGACAGTTCTGAGAGGTTGGGTCATTAGTTCCCTGTACCTCAGATCTCTGGTTTTAGAGCAGAACTTTTTCACTGCTTTGTAAGTACTTGTGAAATAATGTGAACACCAATTTGGCTGATGCTAATTAGAAATAGGTAGGAGACCACACGCTGCGCAAGGGTGATAAAAAAAGTAATGGACTAGCTCCTCATTCAATGAGTCCTGTGCATCCCATACAGCACATATAAATCTATGTGATCACACAATAAAAAGACAGAATCATAATTCAAATGTAGAAGGGAGTAAAATTAAACTTGGTCTTGCTGATTCAAGGAATCAGACTTCGCACAACGTACAGAACCCAGCATAGGAGATGAACTTGCTGCATTAGTGAACACCTGAGTCAGGAGTGTGATTTCAGGGTTCTTTTTACCCATCTCTCATAAAATGGAGACTCACTAAACCCTGAAGGCTACCTAATCAAGTGGAATGGTGAAATAGTGGGAAGTGGGAAAAGCTGGCCAGCCAAGTTTGCCTGAAGAGGAGGAAGTTTGGGGTATTGGACTACACTTAAAAGCAGAAAAAAAGCCTACGTGCTACAGCTGGATCTTATACCTCAAGGGGCCCATGAGACTTAGAAAGAATGCATGAGAACTAAAAGAAAGAAATGAAGCTTAGGCAAGGGAGAGGAAGAGTGGGTCGTATTTTCTTGGCAAAGGTGTCTAATCTAAGTGCACATTCAAATAAAGACAAGAGCAACTGGTTGAAATCAAATGAGATAAGGATATGCTTCATGAAAGGAAGAACAACGAATATGTAGAAGAAACCCTGAGTTCAGTAATATGATTTTCCACCCAAGTGTGGTCAAGAAAATGAAGCTGTGAAATGCAGGCTGCCATTTACTGCTTTGTCTCGGCCTGTACACCACTTACATAGAGAGTCTGGCATTTGGAACCTTGACAATATCCATGTGCTTGTTAGATTAAATTTTTGTCCATTCCTGAAGAAACAAATTTTAATAAGTGGCCACAAAGCTGTGCAACCAGAGTATTCCTAAGCAATTAAATGAAGGAATGATACGGAATTGGAGACATAATTTTAGTAAGAAATGTATGGTTTTGTTTATGCATGATGTTTATATAGATGTACTGAGGAAGAGAAAGAGAAAAGGCATGTTTCTTTTGGCCAAATTGACTGTTTATTAGAAAAGTTTCTTGCATTCGGTATTTTTCCTACAAGCTCTTTTGGTACCATTCCCAGCCTCCAGATTATTTCAGTTACTCCTCCTTACCAAAGATCACATGTAATCTGCTTTTACCTTCATGTGCTGCTATCTATTCATCCATTTCCATCCATTCTCTTGCCATTCCAAGAGCGCTACACCTCTATCCAAATACTTTTGTTTTCTTCTTTCTCACAAAGTCATTCTTCTGTTTCTTCTATTCCCAGGAACCACCATTACAAAAATACTGAAATAATGAGCAGAACTGACCTGTGGGAGCCACTCTAGTAGGGGATGCAAAGAAGGGACAGTCTGGGTGAAAGTAGAACCAACTGACACATGAGGATAAAGACAGCTTACCAAGTACTCATCTTCAAGTCATGAATGTGTTAATAGCTGCTATCAATCAGATCTTTCCTCCACAGACAACTACAGAGGCGAGATGTTTATCTGCTAATTAGTTATTTCAACTTCAATATGTTCTACCTTTTCCCTTCCAATTTCAACTAAAATAATAGGCTTCTGCCCTCCAAAGCGTAAGAAATCCCTTGGCATGATCAGATAACACTTTTTTTTTTTTTCTTTTATTGCAATATATAAGGGTTTGAATAGAGAAATGTCATCACATCACACATGGAGGATCCAAAAGCTTGGCCAATTATGAACCCTGTCAATACTACACATGTGCTGGCATGACTCTTACTTCAACCACTTCTCTTTCACTAGATTTGTAACTACTGTTATTGTAATTACTTGCTCTCCTTTGATTAGCCTGACAGCTTTACATAAATAATTTTTCCTAGGATCACGATGCTTTTCTTCACATCCAGTGAGACATTAGTTATGCTGGCACCTGAAATGTCCAACAATGTACTTAGATGAGAAGGGAAGATATACCTTGCTTAAAGGTTTACATTGCTCTTTGATCTCTATGAATAAATCTGGAATGGCTGTAACTCCATGATACAAACAGCTTGCGAGCAATTAAATTTTCACTTTAATTAATTTCATTTTCATTCACAGGCAGTATTCACCCAATTTTGTAGTATAAGCACCTGGTACAGCTGTATGACAAGGTAGGGAGAGTTAAACAAGCAAAAAAAACCCCAACCTTCCCAGAACTGCACGCTAGATCTAGATCTGCTGTCAGCCACCATAACACAAACAGCTTTTGTCTGCTTATCCTGCTTGCCACATCTGGTATCTTTTGCCAGATTATTTTATTAAACAGTCCTGCAGAGGAGAGGACCAATCTGCCAGGGAACAAAGATTTGAGAAGACTGAGTGATACATTAGGCAAATGGATAGAAGCGAGTATAATGTGAGCCATCTAACTACAAACTGAGACCAATTTATCATGCAAGTTTCACCTCTGTGAAATTCTTGTTGCTAGCAAACTTCTGCACTGCTACAACTGCCAAGGGGGGCTTTAGCTGCCCTTGTCCCACTGACCCAGATACTTTCTGGAAAGGAAAAAGGTTTCATTTGAGACTGGCCACACAGTTTTTTGGGGCCTTCTTAATACTACTGTAAATTTCAGAGGAAGAGAGCACTATCCGATTAGTTCAACGTTCAACGTTTGCCTTCATAGACAAGGAAGGTGGAAAAAACTTTCTTCACAAAAAATGTCTTCCTCCATAAGTTATAAACAAACAAGGTTCACATCCACCATGGAATACTTCATTTTTAGTTGATTTTTAGTTAAGAGATTACTGGCAGGTTTTTGGTGGGTTTTGTTTGGTTGATTTTTTAAATAAAAACATGCAGAAAACATTACTATTACTAAAACATTACAAGGCTGTGCTTTTTATTTTTATTAAGTGTAATCCACCATATTCTGCTAAAACATCCACTTGTGCATACTTTCAACGAAAACATCATCGCAGCTTTGAAAGCACTGGAAGAGATTTCTATACTATCTGTGTCAGTAGGGACATCACATTTATGTTATGTGCATGTTAAAAGTCACTGATCAGTCTTGCTGCAATTGAAATTATAATATTTATTTTAAGTTTAGTTCTTATTAACCCGAAGATATTTGCTGATGAAAAAAGACTGCCATTTGTACCCATGTTATAGTAATTTCTAATTAAAAAAAACCAACACAACAGACTAAAACTCAGTGGAATTCTGGGCTGCGTAGGGAAGAGTGTGGCCAGTAGGTGAGGAAGGTCATTCTCCCCCTCTACTCTGCACTGGTGAGGCCACAACTGGAATACTGCATACAATTCTGGGCTCCCCAGTTCAACAGGGACAGTGAACTACTGGAGAGGCTCCAGTGCAGGGCAACAAAGATTATTAAGGAGTTGGAGCATCTCCCGCATGAGGAAAGGCTGGGAGAGCTGGGACTCTTTAGCCTACAGAAGACAAGGCTGAGGGAAGACCTTATCTATGTTTACAAGTATGAAGGAGGATGGAGCCGGACTCTTTCCAGCGGTTGCCAGTGACAGGACAAGCAATGGGCCCAAGCTGGAACATAGGAAGTTCCATTCATACAGGAGAAAAAACTTATTTCCGGTGAGTGTGACAGAGTCCTGGAACGGGCTGCCCAGGGAGGGTGTGGAGTCCCCTTCTCTGGAGATCTTCAAGCCCTGCTTGGATGCAGTCCTGAGTAAAGTGCTCTGAGCAATCCTGCTTTAGCAGGGGAGTTGGACTGGATGGTCTCTAGATGTCCCTTCCAACTCTGACAATTCCATGATTCCGTAAAAAAAAAAAAGAAAGGCACTTGGTGTCTCAAATACTGTACTTCTACAAGCACAGCTTGTCTAGCCCAAACTGCTTAATACTATGTCTATGCAGTTATGCATTTTTTCCTCACTCATGGTAAGATAAGCCACCATGAACTGCTTACTGTGATTTAATTGCTTATGCGCTTGATTTCATTTATATCACCGTTTACCTTGCTGTCTTTCGAAGTTGTAGCCACCTAATACCAAATTTTTCCCCAGCTGTCAGAAAACCACTATGGAACTTGCACTGAGTGCTTCAGAGGTGCAATTACAGAGCATCTATAATAAAGCATTGCAATATACCATTGAATGGAGGCCTTTGGTAGGGATGTTCGAAGGTGCCAAGTCCTGCCTCCTATCTGCTTTCACTCCACAGAGCCAATGGGGCTTCACCAATTGCAGCAAAGCAAAGCCTTCATAGACAGCTCTAGGCTCCGGAGGGAAATTTTCCTATCAGATCACAGTGCATTTAAAGTGAGAAATCGTGTACTTTATGATCATTCCTAGTTTCATTTGACAGCTATGGAAACTGCTGAACGAGTGAATGGCACCCAGCTACCAAGCTGTCAGCTTGCTACAGGAACCAAGACTGCAAACCTCTGGCATCTGAGCCTTTGAAGTTTTCACACAGAAGGGTCCCCCTTACTGAACTGGGGAGGGCAATCAGAGTCAGGAATGACTGAAAGGCACATGGGTGATTCAACTTTTAGACGTGCAAGAATGAGAACTACTGTGCTGCCAGGACAAACAAAGCCTGTAAGAGTGAAGCAACAGAACTGGAGTATTTAAGCCTGCAAGTGAAAAAGACCATGGTTCAAAACTAAAAGCACAGAGGTCTGCCTCAAAATACTTACATTAAAACCTTCATCTGCCATTGAATTGATGCTGAGGCTAAAAAACCATAAAGACAAAAGACCTTAGAAGTCCTATCTCCCTGCCACCAGTAATAAGATAGCTTTAATTAGGAAATAACAGGAATGGCCAGAATGGGAAATTTAGTAACAAGGCTCTTAAAATTTGGTTTCAGGTTTTCCTGAATATGACAGATGAATCAATTACAAAGCCAACCAAATCACTTAGCTTGAAACAACGATCCAAGCTGCTCTATCAGATTTTGTATTTAAAGGGTTTAAAGATAACAGCCAGAATGTCTTATTAGACACAATGGCATAATTTCAAGGCTGTCCTATCAACTTCATCCTGACAGCTTTTCTATTTCCCACAGCCGCCTTGATCACTTATTCCTCAGCACACAGAAATAAAAGTATAAATCCAAGTAATGAAAACAGTCAAGCTGCTCATAAAATGTCATATTGCTCTGAGACTGCACATCACTTCCCAAATAGTATCCTGTCAGTCACATGCTCATTCTTTAAGTGACAGAAGCACTGGCCGGAAACATGCTTGGAAAAAAAATAAAAATCCACTGCAAAGCAAACAAACAAACAAAAAGCCATCAGCAGTAAAATTTACAGTTTCCCCTTAATCCTACATTGTACAAGGCATTCAATAGTCCTTAAAAATAATTTTGAAAACAGCCATCCCCAGAATGGATGGGAGAAAAGGTGCCAAGATATCACTGTGCTGATTGTGTTACTGACAAATCAATAACTGAGATGTGAAGATATGGAGATACAGCCTTTTTCTTTTTTTTTTCCAGGACTATGAAGGATGGGGAATGTGATGCTTCTAACAAATGTCATTGCATTCCTTCAACAGAAATTGATGCTGTCAGCTGCAGAGTTTTAAAGGTTTGGTTTGTTTTTTTCTAATCTTCAGAAAAGTGGAGTTAACTTTCCTGTAACCACTGTGACTGATCTGTGAGCTTGTGATTAACATCCCAATTTAATATCTATGGTATTTCTAAAAGATTTTACTTCTTCATACTTACTCAAAATTTGCAGCTTTACTGCTAAATACGACCTTTAGATTAACTTTTATCTCTCAAAATGACATGTTTGGTGGCACAGAAAGACACTTGGAAAACTTGCAAGATTGATGAAGCACCCCTGAATGCACTAACTGGTCAGTATAACCCACTTCACTTTTTCATTAGAGAAACATACTAACTTTTAAGTAGGTTGGGAAATGGTGCACAAGCTAGAAAGAAAGCAGCCCAGGAACCAAAAGGTACCTCTGTGAATGCCTAACATTGTCACAGTTTTACACTGATGGGCCTATCTGATGAGTAGAGATTTTGCCTTGCTGCTTTATTTCACAATTTGAACATAAACATAAAATCACCTGAAGGTGAGGACTGGTCTTCAAACTAGACTCATACAACTTAATTTCCCTTTTGCAATTTATACAAGTGAAAGAGAAATGGAAAGAGAACAAAAACCATCATTTGAAAACACTGTGAAACTTCAGAGACATAATTGGAATGACTATGCCCTGTTTTGTCCAGCTTGTACGTCTGCAAAAATATCCCTGTGGTCGCTGTTCTCTACAATGTTCTGATGTTCACAGGGTACATACACAGATCTATTAAAAAAAAATATTACCATTGTTGTTCTTAACATCAAATTTTTCAAAATTGTTGTTTATGTGATTTATATGATGTATATCAGAAGATACATAATATAGACTCCTTAATCTCACAACAAAATCTATACTTCTGGAATGTCTTCTTTTGCATATTTGATTTTTCACTATTAACACTGCATTAATTAACATCTCTCACATTTATGCAATTAAAATGGATGCAGTTAAGTCAGCAGACTCTTTTGCAGCACAGTAGCTATGCTGGCCATTCTGGAAATTCATCAACAAATACCCTAGATTCCCCCTCAATGGTCTGATATGACACCATTTCACTACAGAACAATGGGAAACAATTCATAAAAGGGGACTTATAGCTGAGGAAACAAAACACACCATTGCCATTTAAGTAAAAAAACTTTCATGGGTAAAATCAGTATATGGAAACTTGATTAACTGTGATTTTAGTTAGTAGCAACTAGAAAGTCAAGGTTGTAGATGTAGCTTAAGCAGATGCTGCATTCCTGGAACCAACTGGTGTTTTTTGGACAGAGCTAGGGAGCTCAACTTGATAGCTAAAGAAAACAGTAAACAAAACAATTGCTTAGAAGAATGAAGAAGCACTCTTTAAAATGAAAAGCTGTAATAGAAAATGGATATAAGAACGTGGTACATTTTATTTAGGTATCTTTTATTCATCAAATCCCAACATAAGCATCAACTAAAGCTTCAGGAACAATAAAACACAGACTCAGGAATATATTCTGAAAGATATTTCCATGCTGAACTACTCCTTAAGTGTCTTGTCTTCACAAGAGTTCAGAAAGGACGGAAGAACAAAGATATTTTTTAGAGCCTTAAAATTAACATTACAGATGCTACAACTCTTCTACTTTCTTTGGAGTTTAACCTCGCGCTTCCAAGAAGTGTCTATGAACTCCCAATGACCTGCAAGGCATCTCTTAATAGTCATGTGAACAGAAGTATTTAACAGTCAGGTCTGTGTGTGGTACACAGGAGATCCAAATACAGAAAAAATACTTTTTCCTAAAGGTCTGACTATTATTAAGACTCCTTACAGCGGGTTGTTCTGAGCAACGCATATAACTAAAATTACCATTGTGAAATATAATCAAATGGTTTCACAGTAGCTGAGTTACCTAATGGCCACCAAATGCTTTTATTTATGGAGATGAAAAATAGGATTTGGCAGATGACCTTGGCTGTTTTCCTTCATTAACAAAACCCTATCACTTCTGCTCCAAAGAACAGAGTAGTTTGTCATTCAAGCAAGAGTAAAATATGTATAAATACACATTAAGAATATAATAGGTTTCTCCAATAATTTTCAAATTTATCTATATTTTAAGATAATTACCATTACATGAAAGAGTCCTTTAACTAGCATTGTAAAAAAACCCACCAGAGATAAAATTTGCCACCACATACAACTTCTTAAGATGCTTCTTTTCTCTCTTTTCCCTTTCTTCTTCATACCTTACTATCTACTATAAAATCCACTGGAAGATGCTGGAAAATTATTTTTACTTTTGTTTCAATCTCATTTTCTATTTTAATATCATTATATTCACTGTTTTATCCAATGTCAGTGAAGGTCTTTTTGTAAACTGTGAACATGCTAACAACTTGGACAAAGCAAAAATCCCTCAGAAAAAAATAAATCCTGTGGAATCTCTCCTTACAAAACAAAAATGCTCCACTGTCTCCAAGATATTTCAGATATCATAGGAATTTTTTTTCCACTGTCCCACATGTCCCAAAATTGGAAAGTCATGGATTTGATGGATGGACTACTCAATGGATAAGGAACTGCCTGGATGGCTGTGGTAAAGACTCAATGTCCAAGTGGAAGCCAGTGATAAATAGTGTTCCTCAGGTGTCAGTACCATTTAACATCTTGGTCAGAGACACAGACAGTGGGATTGAGTGCACCCTCAGGAAGTTTGCCAATGACAACGAGCTGTGTGGTGCGGTCGACCCACTGGAGGGGAGGGAGGCCATCCAAAGGGACCAGGACAGGCTGGAGAGGTGGGCCCATGCAAACCTCATGAAGTTCAACCAAGGGTCCTGCATCTGGGACATGGCACTCCCATGTACAAATACAGGCTGGGTGAGAATGGCTTGAGAGCAGCCCTGAGGAGAAGGATTTGGGGAGTGCTGGTGGATTAGAAGCTTCACATAAGCCAGTGATGTGCACTGGCAGCCCAGAAAGCCAACCGCACCCTGAGTTGCATCAAAAAATGTGACCAGCAGGTGATTCTGCCCCTCTACCCTAACTCTTGTGAGACCCCACCTGGAGTCCTGTGTCCAGCTCAACACAGGAAGAACATGGAGCTGTTGGAATAGGTCCAGCAGAGGGCAATAAATGTTGAAAGGGCTGGAGCACTTCTGCTGTGAAGACAGGCTGAGAGAGTTGGTGGTGTTCAACCTGAAGAGAAAGCTCCAGGGAGACTTTATAACAGCCTTCCAGTACCTAAAAGGGGGCCTAGAGGAGAGATGGGGAGGGACTCTTTATCAGGGAGCACAGCGATTGGATGAGGGGTAATGGCTTTAAATTGGAAGAGGGGATATTTAGATTAGATATCAGGAAGAAATTATTTACTGTGAGGGTAATGAGGCACTGGAGCAGGTTGATCAGAGAAGCTGTGGATGCCCCATCCCTGGAAATGTTCAAGGCCAGGCTGGATGGGGCCTTTGAGCAACCTTCTCTGGTGGGAGGTGTCCCTGCCCATGGCAGGGGAGTTGAAACTTGATGATCTTCAAGGTCCCTTCCAACTCTAACAATTCTGTGATTCTATGATCTCATTTCTTCAGAACAGTTTAGCTTCCCACTGAACTGTGTGGCAAAATCAAACTATTAAATGCACACAAGCAAATAAAATGAGAAAATGCAAGAGCATAAAGTGGTATCTATACAATGAAAGCTGAAGTTTGCTATCAACATTCCATGAATGAATAAATTAGATAGCAAAATACTAACAAGCTTAAGTGATCTTAATACTATCTGCTTGTTGGGAATCCATATTCCCTATGTCTGTCACAGAAATTAAATTAAATTCATTGAGCACCCTGAAGAATGCCTAGTTAGTTATTATTTCTAGTATGTATTATCAATAATACTGATTACACACGTAAAATTCTCTATACGGACTACTCAATCTGCACATAGACTGCACTGGTTTTACTTTAGTCCATATATTTACACAGCAAAAGATTTTTCTCACCAATCTTTGAACAGTGAGTTTTGCAGGCTACCAGTTAGCCACAACACAACTTCCTCTATTGTTTGCATTCTCTACCACAGTAAAGTTATTAACGTAGACTCTAGGCCATAGTGAACACATCGGTGCCTAATGCTACTGCATTACTGGCTCTGATCCTGCTTGATCCCAAGCTCTACTAGATGGTTTAAACTGCTAAATATCTTGTAAATAGAGTGACAGAGCATGGATGTGCTGCCAGTGGTTTCCCAATAGGTGCAGCAATTTACAGAAAATGAGAGGGCTGGAGCTAAGGCTTCATTTGGGAGAGTATTTAAATAAAAAAACCAAAAGGTGCTAGTTGGAAGAAAACCAGGTAGGGACAGAAATAAACCATTCCCACTGCACTCTCTCTCAATCCACTGTAAATTAACTCAATTAGTTTAAGAATATTTCCCCTCCACCCCCCCACATTCAAACACCTCCCAAGATCAAAATAGAAAACATTTATTAACTGATGCTTCCAACTGTGACAGAAATTACAGTCACTTTTGTAGTACAGATGGTGTAAAAAATGCAATCTAAAAATATGATTAAAAGCTCAAAAGATGAGTAACCCAAGTTCATCTTAGAAATGGCTATTTGGATGCTGCTAAAGAAATGTAGTTGGAGTTAATTAGCTTGCTTTTTATCTGTTCCTCAATTAAGAACTTCTCACTCTCTCTTAATCATGAAAACAGCCAGTAAATTTAACAGATCTGTCTAGATGACCTTATATAAGAAGAATAAATTAATGGAACATTTTTTCTTAAAAATATGAGACTCATTTTATTAAAACAACAGTACTACCAATATCCTGGTCCTTGTAGTCTTTGGATCAGAGCAAACCAACTCCATATATGAGATTTTAAAATGCTTCCTGTAACTCCCATAAAATGTTTTTTTGGAACACTTTATTCACCTACTTCCTGAGAGTGTATTAATTCTTTTCACCCTTTATAAAATATGCAAAGTCAGGTGCCAATTCCCAACAAGCGAGAGAGCACACAGGGGTAAAAAAATGCAGTACTTCATCCCTTGACACGAGATGGCAAAAAAAAAAAAGCATAATAGGAACAAGAACCTCTGGAAGATGTGGCTAGAGCATATTCTTATATATAAAACAAGGACTCATCCCCTCAGTGTAGTTCCTTTAAATCTCACTGTGTTGGAATGTTGGGGTTTTATTCACCCCCACTAAAGTCTTCATGTGTCAGAGCAATCCCTGCCCCCTTCAGGAAGTCATTTAAAATTCTTGTGCTGCCCTTTCTCCATGTGTGAATATGGAAATAACAAACAACAGAGAGATATATACATAGCTGTACAGTGATGTTCACAAACACATGCTGCTTTCTGATTTTAGAAATATTTCTTCTTTCAAAGAATAGAAAAATCACAACAGTAGATCTGCTGTACCATCCTCATTCACTCCAGAATTAACTGATGAGCAGTGGAAATAACATCTAAATTTCAGTATTATCAAATTGCAAAAATGGCAACCATTTTTAAATTAAAAAGAGATCATATTTTCTCAAACCTCAGAACTTTTTAAAAGCATACTGTGTTGCTGTGTTCTAAGTTTGCCAAAAATCATGAAAATACATTGTCATCAGCATAGAATTATATTCCCACTTGTGCTATGAGGATGGTGGTAATAGGAGAAAAAAAGCACTGTCATCCTAAACAAAAATCCAAAGCTAATTTACCCAACAGGTGAGTAAGCAAAAGCCTAGATGAAGAAGTCCAATTAGGGTGGCTCAACCAAGTTGAGAGATACCAGACTAGAGATCTGAGAAAAACTACTTTGCACTTATTTTGGAAATGAAACACAGGCATTTATCTGTCCGTTAGCCACATCTACTCTTTAAGATGTGCTCAGAATGAAACTTCGTCCATCATACAGCAGCAGAAAGGCGAGTTAACACTAATTTAATACAGCAAGAAAATTAACTTTCAAGCACACAGCTTAATAAAATAATACTTTGCACCCAAAGAAATATGTCTTTTAGAAGTATTGGCACCAATTCTGATCATAAACGCAATTCAATAGTGCTGTAAAGTAAGATTACCTTTACGTGTCCCCTAGAAGAAACAAGGTATTAAATATATATGAGAAATTAACTGCCCTTTTAAGATTGGGGTGAAATGATAAAAGAACGTGTTGAGATTTTAACTCTAGATGTCTGACCTCAAAGCTAATTGAGAGTTCCTGCTGTCTGTACTGTCAGCCCCATATTGTACAGATAGCAAAAATAACAGTGAAAAGGCAACACTGGTAAAAAGGCATGTTATTCAGACTTACAAATTTCACCTATTAAACAACTGCCCCTGTGGATGCTGCAAATTAAAAACCAATAGCATTCTTCGCCTTAGACAAGATCCTGTTACCATGCAGCTGCAAATGCAACTGTGCTGGGCATTAGGGTTATACTGCATTGGCAAGAAGGTTAAGAAAGAACAGCTTCAGCAGTTCTTGGACTTGCTTTACAGCAGTCCAGCACTGCTGACTATCAAAATAATTCCAGAAAGTATACAGTAAAGATGAGGTGAGATTTGTCTATCTTATTAAAATCACTTTCTTGTTCAGAACCTACCTGCAGCATTGGAAGCCTGACTTTGACTGCTTCAGTACCCTCTCTCATACCAATTCAATCAACCCTTTTTCTTTAGAAAAAAATATTATTATGATGTGATTGTTCCAGTCCCTATCAACTCCCGTAGCGTTCTGCATGTTGACATCTATTCACAAAGAACACGACTGAACTGAGGAGGGTAACATTTTGTAGTCAGAGCAAGACCTTAAAATATAAAACGTGTAAGTCTCTGCTCTGATAGTTTATGGCAGCAGAATAGCACCAGGTAACCAACAATAGTCAGACTTCGAAGCCAATGTCACTAACTATTAAGAAATATGATTTGCAGGAGATTAACACCATTGCATCACCCCACCATTAATAACCACTTTCATACAATATCCCACTATGGAGGTTATTACTGCTGTTATTTAAAACAAACCCACAATGCCCTGAAAACACCTGGACCCAAGGTAATTGCAAATCCCAACAATTCTATGGAATTTACCTCTTTCTTTTTTTTTTTTTTTTTTGCTATTTGTAGGAATAACTGACCAAGTTAACAGGGATGAGGTCACATTTGCCTCCTTCTTGTGCCTTGCAAGAACTGGGTGGGTGCAAAGTAAGGGCTCCTTTCCCTTTTAGGTGGATACAGGCAGCAACAAACACAGACTGCCAATATGGGAAGCAAAGGTGTAAGAATGGCAAGAAATCCACTCAAGTCCCTACACAGAGCAGTGCTGGGGACACAAGCAAGATTGCAGGCTCACATTTCAGTCCAGAGAGGATCCACTGACTTGAAGCCCAGCAGTACTTTTTTGAAAGCAATCTTCTGACGCAGAAATTTGCTTAGTATTCTGGCTCGCTCTTTGCACTTCCCCAATGTGTCCATCCCACTTCTTTCCTCCTCCTCGCTTATCCTGAAGTCTAAGAGGGTAAGAGGAAGTTTTTGAAGAGAGGTAGATGAAAGAGATGGGAATCTTGAGGGAACACAGCCTCCAGCAGACAGAATCGTGGGACTCTAGCTCTTGTGACTCTCCTGCCAGGAGCTCGGTAGTACCAATCACATTTCTCCTCTGTATTATTTGTGGAAATAAGGGGGAAAGGAATATATATCTGTTACACATACTCAAGGACAAGTCCTTTCTCCAACTCTTTTTTTTAACATTTCTCATGTTATCTGTTTAAAAGTTTCTTTTGAAATGAAACTAAAGCACCAAATGTCCTAAGTAATCACCCTAAAGGTTCACCTTTACAGCTTTAGAAGTTGGCAAGTATGAGAGAACACACCAAAGATAAAACATGTGGTTTCTAGTCCAAGAAAAAGAAAAGGTAAATCAAGCCAGGTTGTTTCTGTATTTTTCAATGTGATTTAAATAACAGACCTGTTTTCTAGCCCTGGACATATCCTCCAAAGCACACGCTAGTATTTCCAAACTTGGTGGGGGGTGGAAAGACTATTTAGAATCGGCGTTCCCTACCACCCGTCCCCCTTTGGAGAGTTTCTATCTTTTTTGACCTGATGCCAACATGATAATTTCACATAAAACAGAAGTGTAGGAGGGCATTATTGGCACTAAAGCATGGGAATAACCTGGGGGAGGAAAGGCATTTTTCTTATTCCTTCCTTAAGCATAGCTTCTGAAAATAAAAAGGAGTTGGGGAGTCTTGGAGAGAAGAAATGGCTTTTTTAGCACAAAAGGCAGAAGACAAGGAGGTCACATAAGAAATTATAAAGTATGGTAGGAGTAAAAAGTTCACAAGAGAGTACTTGGAAAATTGATTCCAAGCAGGAAATTTATCCTAAATATAAATAAAGGAGAGTTTAATTTTTTTCCTTCCTTACCTGTAACTTAGGAATTGGATGGCCCGCAGGGATTTAAAAAACATGTGCTTTACATGCACGGTGAAGGGGAAAGAGAAGGCAGGCTGCAGTAGGCGTATGGTGACAACAAATAGGGAGCATAACCAGGAGCAGCTAGAGCAAAGAGCAGCACTGCAGGGTGCTGAGCTTGCCTGGAAAACACATGTCTTTCCAGAGCCTCCAATCACCAATGCGTGAGCAGTCCCACCTGCTCGGTAACAAGAGCTTAGTTTTCCAGCTTCCATCGGCTGATAAAAGACAAGTTGAGCTACAAGGAAAAGTTCTTAATGTCGCTCCCTTGTTCATACTTCCTTCTACTAATGCCCAAGAACGAAGCTGGCAAAGGGAGGATACAGTGATACAAAAGAACAAGGAAACATGGAAGATGATTGCTGACTTTGTTCCCACGTAACATCGAGTCCCAAGCTTCACAACCTGTGCGTGTCTCCCATCATGTTAAATTCTAACTACCTGCAGCTATTTCTTCAACAGACACCAAGAAGAGGCCGCTGCCAGCACAACAGTTGGGATTTTTCCTTGGCACAGTAAAACCCTGCTCCATGGGGGAAGCAGACTTTTACACAACTCTAGAAGGAGGATGCTAAAACCAAAGCAAGGGGTTTTTTTAGGAGCCTCTTAGCTTTCAGAATACCACCTGTGTATTTATACCACCTCTTCCCATTTCAAGTATTTTCCTGGGAGGAAAATTCCTACACAGAAACATGGGGAGGCTTCACTGCCCATATTATGAGTTTTTCCATTTAAAGGAGCATCTGGTCTAATGTGCGGGTTTTAATTAAATGCAATCATTTGTAGTTCTGAAAAACATACACAAAAGGCCATACTGAATCCACATAACTGCAGTCAGTGACATCTATATTCCATAATAAAACAATAAATACTCCACAACAGTATAGTTCTAAGATTAAAAAGGGGGTGGGGGGAAGTAATTTCAATGAGTTATGATCTGTAGTTCCTGCTGCTATTAAAAAAAAAATATATATATCCTTTGATCTTTGCTATAAAGAACAAACAATACTTATACTGCAGTGCAAAGAAAGCCTGGATTTCTATCGAGCTGATGCTGTAGCCATTTATTAAAGGAAAAGGTGACTGCACGGAAACCAGTGCCATGAATCATTCCAATAATTCAGAACTATGCCACCCAGCTGCACATATCTCTTCGAACCATATGCAAAACATCAATGTACTCAAGCAGGCAGATTATCTACAATAATGCCTAGCAAGACAGACCTCTTTTGGTGGCCTGAATAAGCTCATACAACTTCATTGTATGCAAATCTAAGACCAGCTTAATTGTAATTGATTGTAGGAGATCCTATGTATGACAAGAAACAGGGTTGCTTCTATTGAGGAAAAAAGTACCAGTTACATCTATAAATCACAATGCTAATCAAATAAATATAATCCAAATATCCCCTTGAGAAAATACCAAAGTAACATTTTTTTTTTGGTTAGTGTTTCTGTTTTCACTTGCTTCTAAATGTTTTCCTCTAGTTATGACACCTTCTTCTTAATTGTCTGACCCACTGTCCAACCTCAGCCTTGCACAACTTATGCACTACTCTCTCCCTCCTTGCCAGCCACATGTACGTTACTTCTTCCTTTCACTAAAAAATAGTCTGAGTTTGATTGTATATGCTGTACTTTGGTACTTCATATAAAGCAGTAAGGTCGGAATTAGAAAATCCTCCTTATTCCTCTAAAACTTAATTCTGTTATCCTAAGCCACAGCATAGTTCAGGAGATCCAAGATGGCTTGGAACATCAAAGTGAATGAAATGAGTAGCAATATCCTATCCTGTTGATTTTAAAACAGTGATGGTGTGGCCACAATTGTCTAAGGATACATGAAAAGCAAAGTTCATAGAATAAACTTTTTTTTTTATTTTTAATAAAATTGGATAAGGTGGTACAGTTGTGGGAAACAGAGGGGCTTTCAACAGCCTGAGAGTTTGTTTTGTTTTTCTAACAGTAGAAATTTGTCTAATAAGAGACATGATCTCTGCATACAGACTGTCTCTGCAGACTTTGATGTCATCTTTATCCAGAGAGCTTTCCAGAATGGCTCCAGAATTTCCAGAATGAGGCTTATTTAACACAGGTTCTACAGATAGGAACTTCACTGGCTTTGATAGACTTTCTCATATTCTCCATCCAAGATTTTCTTTCTGCAGAAACATGTAGAAATTGTGGGACTACTGCATGTGTCCTCTGCAGCGATTGGCAACTTCACAGTGGCATTTAGCTGAGGTTTTCAGACAACTGTGACCAAACTCAGAACTATGGCTTTGACCTGCATATTTGACATTTGATATATGACTTCAACAAACTTCCTCTTCCATGACATTGCGTCTGTGAAAACAACCAGGGCTGTGCTCTCTTCATATGTTTTCTGCATGAGGCTTATGAAAGGCCAGTGAACTACCTATTTTCTGATTCAGCAGAGGGTCTATCTGCACATTAAAATATAAAATATTTAAACTTGGACAAAATGGTGTAGAAGTTGAAAACGGACTTACAAGACAATTCTTCTATAAAAAACAAATCCAAGCAATGACTTTGTTCAAGAGCCCTTCCAGTTAAAACAAGATTTCACATTATATTAGTCCTAATGCAATCTTCCTATCATTCTGACCCAGACATAACATCAATAAATTACTGTGCATCAAACTTTATATTTAGTTTGACTTGGCACATCTAACACCAAAACAATTTTATGCTGTGTACTGCAATTAACTAGATGTAAATTTACTTCAGAAGATACAAATTACAATGGGTTAACTGCCCGATCAAGCAGGAATTAAAAAACCAAACAACTAACCCAAACGAAACCAAATTTATATTAATACTGAGATTCATGTATAAAACCAAATATAGAAACAAAGTTGAAGTCTATGACAAAAATAATATAAACTACTGGAAATTACTGGTATGGCTTTAAGTGAATGAAACAGAAGCAGAGCAGGAAGTCACTTATAACTCTGCAAACGCAACATCAGGACAGCGTTAACTGTTTTCTATTGCTTTGCAGAGGTTTGGTGCATGCAAACATGGAGATGAGTAGGAACAACCGACACATGCCTGTAAAAAACAGGTAGAGATGATGATTCAAATCACATGTAATCTTATTGGGATTTAGGATTAGGCAGGAGGAGACAACTAATTACACCTTCTGTTTGTTTTAGCTGAAGGAATAATGAAGGTTTTACAGTTGCTACATTCATCACACGTTTTCTTGGTTTTACATGGCAAACAATATTTATGTCTTTCCTCCAAGTGAAGCAGACATTGAGTCTGGTACGATTTTTTTTTTTTTCTTTTTTTAAGCATTTGTTTCTTCACTTGCTGGTTTTTCTAATGTAGAAGTCTCTTGAGATGCATCTGAAGGCAGATTCACCTTGGTATTAATAAACAATGTTACGTGAGTTGCACCACTTACAAGGGCACTTCCTCATTCACACCACATTTTCAGAAGAGGGGCTAGACATTAAAAAAGTCTATGTTTATTACTGACTACAATGGTTTTGTAGGTTTTTTAACCTTCCTTTTTTTTTTTTTTTTTTTTTTTT
The DNA here is from genome assembly GCA_013400555.1 of Jacana jacana. NCBI lineage: Eukaryota > Metazoa > Chordata > Aves > Charadriiformes > Jacanidae > Jacana > Jacana jacana. The sequence goes on along the minus strand of VZTM01016065.1, from coordinate 8,711 downwards.
TTTTTTTTAACCTGACTGCATTTGCAATGCTGCTCCTTTCATCACTACCATTTTTCTAGGGCTTCTGTACCTGGAATATTTGCATGAGAGCAGAGACAGCATCTAAACTATATATATAGGCACAAATTCTACTCTGTAGAATACTATAAAAGAAAAGCAGTAAAAGGTGGTAAGACCCTTTTGTGGTTTTTTAAAACGGGAGATCTAAGTGTGCCGAAGGAGCAATTTTTGCCTCTTTATGGCCCCCAGAGGAACCTCTCCATGGTCAGGATGTTTGCAGCACACTGTGGGAAAACCCATCTGGGCTCTGTCCGATACTGTACGAATGCAGGGTTGTCACCAGCTGAAAGGACGTAAGAGTTACTCACTACCTCTGCCCCTCATTTTTTTCTGCTTTGTTAAAGCGGCTATTTTATTCAGCCAATGTTGCCACTCCTTTTTATGGACATCCAGACAGATCCCTGCATCATCTCTATGTCTCCCTCATCCTCCTTGTTCCGTTGGAAACAGCACCTATTGCAGATACACACCTGAGCATGCGGAGCAAGAAACTCACACCTGAGAACATATCTCCCATTCTTCCAAACAATCTGCTCCCCCAACAATTCCTGTATGAAATTCTTATAATTTTTTAAACAATTTCAGGAACAATAAAACATTTCTTCCAGTTGCACAGGAAAAATACTTAATTACACAAAACAGACACTTTTGAGGTGAAAAAGTATTCACAAAATATTCAGCAAAAAATTCTAAGTGACGGAAAACAGGTAACGGGGGTAATGATGGCCCGTCTTGTATACTTGTGCCATTACAAAAGCTTTCTTTGCTTTACATAACAGTGTATCTAATTTGGTAAGATAGTTTGTGTTCAGTTCATAGATATACAGTTTGCTGCCATATGATATATAAACCAAGCACGAAATAATTGGGATTCATGCCTTCACACACTGCTTTCATTATGTACACTCACTGCAAACAGTTTCAGTGTGGGTATCGCTTTCTTAAAATATAGCATTTAAAAATAATGAAGTCTTTCACGCAGGGTCACTTTTTCTCAAGGTATAATGTGATCTTTAATGAATGGTGGAGCTCCTGGAGCTCTGACAGAAAGACTACGAATGTGTAGGCTTTACGCAAATGCTAACATTAATAAGTGAAGCAGGTGCTTTGAGTTTCTGCAGGTTTTTTGGTTACGATTCTGAGTGCCTGTTCATTAGACTCTTTGTAAGACAAAGCCCCGCACGGAGCCAGCTGGCTTTCAGGGACTTTTGCTGCTCTCCAGTGTATTAAACTGTGGAAGCGGTTCAGCAGCGTAATTCGGGGGCTGACACCACTTAAACACTAACAAAACTGAAGATGAGGAAAACGTGGAAAGGTGGAAGATGTGGAAAAAGCAGCAGTAAGACAGCCAGAAAAATACTATTTCACCAGGCATTCCAGAAAAAAAAGCAAATCTACCTTAACTGAATTCTGTTTACATGGAAGAAAACAGGAAGGCTGTGTTTGAAAAGTTTCCCAGCAATTTCAAATCTCGCTATGCTGAAATTAAAAATAAATGCTACCTGAAGACGCTGCCTGCAACATACCACTAGCACAGAGGAGTTCAAAATACTGAAACAAATAGAAGTCCAGCTTAATTCCTCCTCATCCCCCCACCCCGGTTAGTAGAATACTTGTAAAGTGTTCAGTTGTAGATACATGAGTTACAAATAACTACTTTATTATGGATACAAATTACTGTGCTGCTAAAAAGGGTTTTTTTGTTATATATCATGTTTGTATACAGACTTTTATTTGTAGCATAGCACAGCACGCATAGCAATAAATCTGTAATATTTGTATACACACACTTAGGTGTAAGCCCAAATTTACACCCCCAGAGACAAGGGATATCGCTACTAACAGAGCCTTACTTGGAATTTATCCAGTTTTTGCACTGTAGATGAAGTACTATTTTTATTTGCTTGCAGAAATAAGGTAAAATTTATCATATTAAGGCAAGAACAGAATGGCAGGGTTCACAAGACAGATGGTGCCTGAGTACCACAGCAGTTGTCACTTTGTTGTTCGCTGCTGAGGAAATACAGCAGAACAATAACTTCTGACTGGTATTTGACTTAGACACACAAATACATGTCAGCCATGTCTTCTCCGTGCACTCATACACCCTCACATGCCTGATATTTTTCCTAGGGAATGCAAATTCCCTTTCTCCCACAAAAAAGTGCTTGGGATTATTAACTCTGGATGCTGCAACCCAGAAATCCAAAGCTATCTTGCTTTTGAGACAAAAATAAGGCTGATGCCTTATTTCAGATGTTTCAGGATCCTGGCAAGATTCTGAAAGAGGAGACTGCTCCTCAAAACTCGCAACACCACCACAACACACACACACAGATATTCATTGGTAATTAACTTCCTCTTCTCGTTGACCTTAAGTTTCTCTTTTTTGTGGAATTATGTTCTCAGAACCAGACTAAGTTGTAGTGAAGGAAAAAAAACACACTAAAGCACAACAGATGTCTTTCTAAAGATAATTCTGAGAGCATTCTCAGCAGTAATGACGTATATGCATGTGATATAATGGGCATATTATCTACCATTAAAGACAAAATAGCTTTCTTGGCAATAACATCATCCTATTTCCAAAATGAATAATTGTATTACTTTGACTTAGATATGAGACATTGCAAAGGTTTTACAGTAAGTACTTTCAGTTTTCCTACTTCCACGAAATGTTTTGATGCATAGGCCCAATTTCTTACCAGACACACAGAGCTTGCACAGTGTACACAGTTGCCAACCATTAACAGAGAAATGTATGCTACATACCCACAGAGTAAAATCAGTAAAGAGTTCCCCCTCCTCTTAAAACTACATGCATCACAAGAAAAGGAATTAATCAAAGATGGTATTTATAAAGGAGTTTAAAAGCACCCAAAACCTGTACGCGGTCTCACAGAATAAGAAGCCTTTGAAAGGATTTAAAAAATCTTCACATGCATACTCACTAAACTTATTATTCATGTAAAATCTTGTAGATTTTCAAATACAAACAAGCAGAATTTTAAAACAAAAACACCAATGGTATCCGTTTCCAAAATCCAAACATCCTACAAAAGAACTGACGTTATCTTTTGATACAATTTCACTAATAATCAGTACAACAGCAAAGCCAGACACCAGGCATATTAAATAGCCTTAGAAAGGAGACTGTTAAAAGATTTAGTCATCCCATTTGCTTATTTGTTATTGGAAAGCTTAGGAAAGAATGGAAATAAGCATATAGAAGCTGGTAAAGGTTAAAAAAATCAACATATTTACTTTCTTATATTTCTTTCAACATAGGGAGTGACAATAAAATGAAAGCAACAAAAATTCAACTCAAAACCTCAATTCAAAGTCAACTCCCGCTGTTTTCCATATTGAAATAGAAACAAAACCCGTAGCTTGATGAGATAACCCGCAGCATCGCTACAGCAATACAGGGCATTCTCTCTACAGAATTACTTGACTGGCATTGACTTCAAGAAGCTCAGTCATCAAACCTGCACAGACTAAGATAAGATTGACTGGAGTTGTTCAGCTGAAAAGTGTAGGCAGGCCTTGGATTTGAGAAAATATCATAATACAAAGTCTCTTCATATTGAGATGCTCACAGAAAGTCGTCAGATGAAAACACTAGTAGCCTGTAACTACTGATGACAAGTAGTTGTGAGCAATTTTTCTAAGCTGGCTTGCACAACTTTGGAAAGAGATGAAAAGAGACCCATGGTATAAATGTTTCATTTTCTAGGGATTTCTATTAACCAACCTGCAGGCCCTGAACTCACCCTTTGGCACTATGTCCCAGTGTTTATATGACAATATCAATGTTTTTTTCAGTTCTCAGGAAGACATTTGCAAATATATTTTACCTTGTTCTCCATATTTCAACGTGAAATATAGGAATGAACACATCTTGTTCATAGCTCACAAAGTTCAGAGGATCCTTTGCAGAATGTTACTGCAGAATGCAGTAAATAGCTGTTGCTTTCACCATAGACCTTCACGGCCAACAAGGTATCGGGCTGCTCCAGCTTCCACAAGCCTGTACCGTGATGCTGCTACTCCAAGTTGGAAGCTGAATAATGAGAACACCAGGGAGCAGTGTGCACGCTGAAGGCTCCTGCTGAGCTTGAGGATCCAGGTTTTTATGAATAGCCAATGGGGAGTTCAGGAGAAGATACTGATTATGCCCGTTGGCAAGACTTTAACTTTTTAACTTATATAATGTCTCTGAAGTAAGCTATAATTGCAATGATTCAGGCAAAATAAGGTGGGAGTTCCATTCGTGGAAGGTGCAAGGCAAAATGACTTGAGATCAGCTGTTGATTTACTGGAGAACTGTGATTCAGCACTGGGCACAGTCTGATCAATAATGTGGCCATGCAAGTTCTCTTAAAATCCTCCTCAGCACACAAATGAAGACGGTGCTTTTGTAATAATAGCCAAGCAGGTTTTGTTTATCCTAATTTTCAGCATCTATAATTAATTTAACAGAGATTATCGGTGAATTAGGATTTTCTCAACCACAGATGTATATTTTAAAAAGTTGTGAGACTGTAAACAAACAAACAAGCCTTGTCTTTAAAATAGACATACATGAAAACACAAATGTGTTAGAGGAAAACAACAGAAAAAGCAGAGTCTTGCAGAAAACCGTGGAAACAAACAAACATGAGACAGAGGGCTCTCAGCACCTGTACATGCTAGACCTTAAGGAGCTTTATATCTATATTAAATCTAGTGATTGAATTTTCTAAAATCTTCCTCAAAAAACTCCTTCTTGATGTACTATGTCAAACAACTTTCTTACATGACATTCATTTTGACCCCTAAGTACAAATTTAAATTATAAAAAAATTCATGCCAGATGTCTCGAAACAAACCTAATCTACTCCACAGAGAGACAGCATGAAGCTTGGTAGAAATAAGATTAGAAGAGGAAGTTTTGCTTCAGTTGGTGGGCTTATGGAAAAACTTTGCTCCACCTTCCTGCTAAGTTACACATGGAAGTCTTCTGTACCTCATTCTTAAACTATTTTAACAAGCAAAGCAGAGGGAATTAAAAAAACCCAAGAATTAAAAAGACAGACCCACAAAGTACCCACATGCTCTACTAATGAGAACATTCAAGAAAAGTGAGACAGTGGGGCAAAAAATTAAAAACAAAACAAGAAACAACCCCCCATTCCCTCCCCAACAATAATGCAATTTATAGCTGTCAATGAAAATTTGGTAGCTGTGATACTTCCACACCATTTGATTGAACACCTAAGAAAGCACACTCAATGTAACCAGTAAATACTGGACTACAGCATATAGCAAATGTGCTTACTCGTTTTCTTATTAAGAGTATAAATTATTGCTGTCTGCCCACCATTTCATGGAGTTATATTCATAGCAGTATAGGTAGAAGGGAATTGAGGATGGCTTCTCATCCTGTGGCCTTTGAAAATTTAAAAGGTGATAATTAGAATCATAGAGACTTACAGGTTGGAAAGGACCTTGAAGATCACCGAGTCCCACCATTAACCTAGCCAAAAACACCACTAACTAAACCATGTCCCCAAGTGCCATCTTTTAAACACCTCCAGGGATGGCGATTCCACCACTTCCCTCAGCGGGTGTTCCAATGCTTGACAATCCTTTAATTGAAGAATTTTTTTCTAATATCTAATCTGAACCTCCATCTGGAGCAACTAGAGGCCATTTTCTCTTATCCTATCCCTTGTTACTTGAGAGGACACCAATCCCCACCCCACTACAATCTCGTCAGGTAGTTGCAGAGAGCAGAAAGATCTTTTCTCAGCATCGTTTTCTCCAGGCTAAATACTCCCAGTTCCCTCAGCTGCTCCTTATAAGACTTGTGGTCTAGACCCCTCACCAGCTTTGTTGCCCTTCTCTGAACACGCTCCAGAACCTCAATGAATTATGCANCGTTTTCTTATTAAGAGTATAAATTATTGCTGTCTGCCCACCATTTCATGGAGTTATATTCATAGCAGTATAGGTAGAAGGGAATTGAGGATGGCTTCTCATCCTGTGGCCTTTGAAAATTTAAAAGGTGATAATTAGAATCATAGAGACTTACAGGTTGGAAAGGACCTTGAAGATCACCGAGTCCCACCATTAACCTAGCCAAAAACACCACTAACTAAACCATGTCCCCAAGTGCCATCTTTTAAACACCTCCAGGGATGGCGATTCCACCACTTCCCCCAGTGGGTGTTCCAATGCTTGACAATCCTTTAATTGAAGAATTTTTTTCTAATATCTAATCTGAA
>VZTM01016064.1:17761-30423 GCA_013400555.1 Jacana jacana | reverse complement strand
GGTAGCAGTAAACTCACTGCACAGACTTCATTCCTGAACACATGTTCAAAGGTGATAAAATAAATGCAGATGGTTTCCCAAAACCTCAGTGGAGCATTTTTTACTGTTACTAAATGGGCTGTAAAAAAAGCTAGGGAAAAAATGGAGAAAATACAGTTTGACACAGACAGGCATTTTCAAAATAGCATTTGGGCGTTTGGGAAGAAAACTCAATAAAATGTGTGTTTATAATAATCTATTGGCAAAACAATATTGACAGAGCATCTGATCTGCCTAATAGGAGTGAGTTTTAGAATACTCAAACTAGACTAGTAGTGTGACCTGAATATTTTGCTTAATTACTTAACACACATCAAAAAAATTGGATAGGAACTTTGAATTCATTGTGCCATGACTAAAGTTGACAAGAAAACCATTCCCGGCTACAGTGAAAACAGGATTAGGCCTTAACAAATTTATTACAGGCTTTGTTTACAAACTTGTTACAAAATTATACAGCATCTTATGTGTACACAGGATTTACAAGAACGCGTAACTAATTGTGTGCAATTGCTCTGCCTTTTGGTTGAGATCTTCAGGTTTTTCTTCGCTCAGGGCCTGATCCAGCTTCCACTGGAGAAGGTGAGAATTTTTCCATTGACTTTAGTGGAAGCTGGATCTGATCCAGAGGGTAACACTTCCGTTCATTGTTATACTGGGGTGGGAAAGAGGCAGCCGATCCAATAACCTTGTGCACCATGCTTCTTTCTCGTGTAATGTGTTTCAGATGACGGATGTTGCATTTACTCTGATACATTTTTGCTGGTTGCTTGTAAAATACTTGTTGCATTGGTAAAGTTAAGAGTCAAAGACCTGTTCTTGTTAATGAGTTTACAGTGAAAAATGACAATTTGTTTTATTTGAACCTATAAAGAATGAACCTCCCTTGACTTTCCGTGAGCAGAAATAAAGAGAAACAACCAACTCTAATGTTGCTTATATTGCTATAAATATTTCTCACCCATCTTCAGTAGAATTTCTCTGGATTTACAGTGATTTAAATAGACATGACATCTATGTTCCTGTAGGAACAAGGTAGTTTCCAATTAATGGGATATGGTGTCTGTAACAGTGACTAACCAAGCTTAGTTAGTTTTCTTACTTACTCTTCTCATATGGAGATAGACCTATCTGGCATGGAGATCTCTTGAGTTAATGATCCATGACAATATCGGCTCTCAATTACTCACAGCATCTGAAAACGGTCTTTATTTGGGGAATTCAGGGTATAAAATTAGGCTTTTAGCTTGCAAAAAATTTCAGTGGGGTAGGACTCCAAAAATTATGTTTGTTCCTACAAGCAAAACCCTAAAATTTTCCTACTAGTAAAACTTGAAAAAAAGCTGGGTTGAGGATTTTTTTTTTTTTTTAATGTTTGCCAAAGAAGGAGAACACTGGAAAAAATCTAGTCAGATCTATCAGATACCAAGTTCCTTGTTATGATTGCCTTGGAATCAAACCTCTGAAGTTATTATTGCTTGAAGCAAAGTAAGGATTTAGTACTGTGAGGTGATGATATTTCCTGTGAGGTAAATAGCCTGGCCTCATACTGAAAACTGAGATGTTTCTCAAAGCCTTTCTTTATGGCCTCCCCTGCAGAATTATACCTATACACTCCAGCCTGGCTTTCAGAGGCACTGCTGTTCCAGAGCTTGGCCTCATGAGTGACCTGTCCAGTTCTCCAGTGGTTTTATGATGTGTAACACTCTCTGTAAGGGATTAGTGGAGACCACACAATCTGCTGACCTGTTGCAGATTTGAAGCTGGTTCTCCAGTAGTGAAAGCCATATGAACAAAAGCATTCTGCAATCTCCAGTTTGAGTGCTCTGATCTCATTTTCACGTGTGAAGCTGAACACACTATAACAGTTAAAGCAATAGTGTAAAAAACAAAGACTGCTACAGCTGTAATGTTTTTTTGAATGGTTGGAATCTTTCAGCCTTGGTTGGGTGTTAAGACTTAGCTAGACACAGATAACACACAGTCCAATCTTAATTCTGTTGATTGCCATGACAAGACTCTCATTTACTTTTATGGGAATGGGATCCCATCCAGTGGTCCCAAAGCTAATGTATAATGCACCATTTTGTAGTAGACAATCTTTGAGGGGAGATTTAGATTGGATATTAGGAAGAAATTCTTTACTGTGAGAGTGGTGAGGCACTGGAAGAGGTTTCCCAGAGAAGTTGTGGATGTCCCATCCCTGGAGGTGTTCAAGGCCAGGCTGGATGGGGCTTTAAACAACCTGGTTTAGTGGGAGGTGTCCCTGCCCATGGCAAGGAGGTTGGAACAAGATGATCTTTAAGGTCACTTGCAACCCGAACCATTCTTTGATCTTTTCAAGTAGTGTAATTATTACTGTCCCCAGTGGAGCTACATGACAATATAAAGAAGGGTTTGAGGTATATAGTACATTTATCTGTCCTAAGTCACAACTCACCTGTATAATTGAAGAACTTCATTATAACTACAGACTACTTGTTTTTCAGTCACTGTACAGCTCAAAAAGATCTATTATTTCACGTTCCTATGAAAGGTACCTGGTTTGTTGAGCAATTCTACATATTTCTCTGTCTGTGAAAAATGCAGAATGGATTGGTGAGGAGAAGAACTTCTTCATACGGGTGTGTGACTTTGATGTCTGTGCCAGGATATCATGTATTACTTTACAAAAATTTGCAAGCCAAGGGCTCTTTTAAAGTTAAGACAGCACTCGCTTTCTTTCTAATTTAAAACCTCAGACAAAGAGGAATGATCCAGCAATTCAAGCAGAAGATAATTGAATTATGTGAGGAACAACAGGCTGATCACAGCAAATAGTAAATTCTGAAGAAATCACCTTTCATGTATTGTATCAATGATCCATTTGGATTGGTTCTTGGCTTCAGTAAATTGCTGCTGCAAATATTTTAGATTTTTTTTTGTACTCTTCCTATGATGAACTGGCAGCATTAGAAACAGTTGCCAAACAAATGTGTTTCAAAAACATCAAAGAAAGTTGCTGGATTATGAGCAGTCACTCTGAAAGGTGAACAAGGGGAAAAATGGCCATTTCACTGGCAAAGCTGTCATAATATACAGAAATGGCTGCTTGATGCCTGCAATGTTGACATCATTTGCAGGCTACAGCACATATTTTGGTCCATTTTTGTTTTGACGGTGAGGAGTTAATACTGCATCCAGTTAAATGTGGATGTATAGAGCAGGAAATATAAATATGTACACAACTCTTGACATTGATCTGGTTTTTAACAAGTTTACTAAATGACAGTCACTGGCTTGACAATACTGAATGAAAAATACTGATTTTACACAGATTTTACAGTAAGGTTACGGTATGCTGCCGACAAGCAGTGCCACAAACATAATCTTAAAAAACCCAGAGTTACCCACAGCAGAGGCACACGCCCTTTGCTCTTGTTTACTGAGAAAGAAAGCTTATATACTGTAGATTTGCTGAAGTTTAATAAATAAGGTCAACTTATAATATATAAAACAATATAAACATTTATATGCTACATGCATATCATATAATTTAAAGTAATAATTTATATAGCAGAGATGCAGATTTATGTTCTTCCTATTTTTCTTGACAATGCACACACACAGGAGGTGTCTATTCTTATCCATCTCCAGCCTACCAGTTTATTATTTTCTGAAGTCAGTGCTCTAACATATGTTTGGGATGTCTTGCATTGGGAGTTCCAGTGCTTGTCGTCGATGCCGCGGCAGCCGTTTTTTACAGGCTTGGCTTCTTTACACCTTGTTTCATAAAAGTATTGCTTAACTGGAGAGTTGCCTGTTTTAATTTCTCCCAGAACAGTTACCTGGTGTCCTCTAATATCAATCGCAGATGATTTGTCCGTGACCCATAAACTTTCACTGTCACAAACAGAATATTCCCCTCGGTGACTCTTGTGCTCTGCGTACCTCTTCCGCCGGGAGGTTCTGTTCACCACCACCGAATTTCCAATATAATCCTCCATGAGGTACAGTGGCGGTGGTTCCAGCGGTGTGTTGTCACTCAAGAGGACTCGGGGAGAGTTGTAGCGTCTCTGCTGCCTTAAGAGGTCTGTATCCATTGAGATAACTGGCTGGAAGTCTGATTTCACATTTTCATCTCCATCCATTTCTTGCTGAGTGTCTACTTTCTCCACTGTGTTTTGATAGTTTTCCTTAATATCTACCATCTGCTTAGAAAGCTTGTTTTTCAAAATGTCTGCCTGAATGAGTTTAATAATAAGAGAATTTATTGAATCTTCTGGCAAACTCCTTTGATCCATGTTGGTAGACTGGATGCCACGAAGATAAGCGAGAAATATCACATAAAACAAGATTGACATCACCTTGTTCACCTGTAAGATCTACAAAAGAAGACAGTCAACATAAAAACAATTAAATAGGGAAGATTACAGGATTTTTTTTTTTCAATATCTACACTTTATAGTTACAGATAGGCTATGTGTTTGTTTGAAGATGATATTTTGTTATACTTTATAATGAGTGCAGCTGTTTTCTGATATTATTCTTTAGTGTTTCATCTATATTTCATGCATTTTTCAGCTTGACCTTACATTTCCTCTTTCCATGCATAGTGGTATATATGTCAGTTAGGTTCTTCCCCCACAGAGGTAGGTAGCTCATGGGATGGTATGTCCAGGTCTTGGCAGCAAAGAGGCCAAGTTAACTTGCATAGAGTCTACTCTGCAGAGGTATCAAAATTGGCAGATTATGCAGAGTAACAGACTATCTAATGGTGTAAAAAGAAGTTCTGACTGCTAAGTATTGTCAAGTTTTGTATGTTAAGATCTCTTGGGTCCATCAAGTTCTTATTCATCAAATGGCTTGTGCTTAACTTTACCCAAAAAATATCATCATACACTGGCAAATAAATACTGTATTTCAATAGCTCTTTCTTTCTCTCTTTGATGCTGCAAAGGAAAGGGATTATTTGATTCTTGAAGGAAAGGGATATAGTCAAGCACCAAAGTGGGGTTTCTTATATTTTGAACTTCAGAAAGCATTGGTTAGACTTCTGTAATAAAAGTGGGAAATTCAAATGGATCCACAGACATTTTTGTACCAGTTGTTCTGTGGGTTGCAGCCTGTATTATTATTTTTGTTCTTATTATTAATGAAGTTCCTTCATTATATTTATATAAAGTGGAACAAAACTGACAGTAGTTAGAAATATTCAAGGACAGATGGANTCCCCATCCCCCCACCTCACCCCAATGAAGAATAATGTTCAAAAAGATATCAAAAAAGATCAAAAGGAACTCAAGATAAGGATTTTGAAAACTGGACCTAAAAGTGTGCTTCGTCTCTGTACTGTACTTTGCCATGCATGCTTCTATATGGATTCCTGTAGCGTCCTTGTAATTTTGTCTTCTGAGAATATTTGAGAGGGTCATTTGTCATATTTTTAAATCCTTCTGTTATTCTGTTTGTGTAGTTGAAACTGTGAGCATCTGTCTGAGGAAGTATTGTTTTTTTTTTCCTTGTAGATACCTGTATACTTTGTATTTGCACTTATATTTAAATGAAATTATTTTTTGATGTAAAATACCAACTCACAGAATCATGGAATTTCAGTTTTGGAAGGGATCTCTAGAGATCATCTAGTCCAACTCCCCTGCCAAAGCAGGATTGCCTAGAGCACAAGCAGTCATGTCCACCCAATGTCAGACCACTAACACTTTGATATGAAAACACAGAACAGATGGAATTGAAAGGATCCTCAGAAGATCATCTAGTCCAATCTCACTGCTCAAAGCAGGGAGCAGGGTCAGTTAGAGTAGCTTGCCCAGCGCTGTGGCCCGTAAATTTTTGAAAATCTCCATGGATGGAGACTCCACGACCCCTCTGGGCAACCTTTCCAGTGTTTGACATATGATCACAGTAAAAAAATAATGCAAACCACCAAAATCTCAGGTTACAATGTTTCAATAGCCTTTTGTATATCTCTGTTTGTGCCCATTGCCCATCTGAGAAGAGCCTCTCCCTCACATCATGTACTTCTATACTTTGAAAAGATCCCCCTGAGAGTTCTCTTCTCCAGGCTGAACAGCCCCAGCTCTCTCAGCCTATCCTCATATGACAGATGATCTTGTCCCTTAATCATGTTCATGGACTCACTCCTGAATGTCTGTGTCTCTCATGTACTGGGGAGCCAAAACTGGACACAGCATTCCACATACAGCCTCACCAGACTGAGCTGAGGGGAAGGATCCCCTTTTTCAATGTGCTGGTGATACTCTGGGTGATCTGTGTTTTTCCCAGAAAAAAATGCAGAAATAGCAGACCTTTTAAACAGAAAACGTTCCACTTCAGAAAAATTACAATTTACTACTTTAAAAGGTAAACTATTTCCTGTTTAAGAAGGAAAAGGAAAAAATAATAATAAAAAAAATATTGGAGACTCCTCTGTCTACTCTAAGTAAAACTCCTTTTAGCAACAGTGAGTCCCCACTTCATAGTTTGGAACTGCAGCAAAATCAGAGCTACCCTCCGTGGATGTGTGATCTGTCCTTTTATGGACAAGAAATGTGTTTTCTCTGTTCTCAGTTTGTCACAGTATGAGTTCACCTAAATCTAGACTGTTGCTTGCAGCAATGTTTTGCTTTGGGAAAAAAAAAAATTAAGATTTTCAGTTACCATAAAATTATTGTCATACCTAAATAAATACTAACTTAATGTAGATGTGTCTCAGAACCCAGACTGTGCTGTATAAAAAGACTTCTTCCTGTGCAATTTGGTCTTCTCTGAGTAAATTATTTGGTTTTAAAAACAGTAAAAATATTATAAAACAGATGTCATTCAGCAGATTTCTTGCAGCACTTAGAAGAGCTAACCCACACACAGCATGACACTCAAGTCCATAGGATGGTGAGCAAAGCTCTGACAATGCTCAGCTCAAAAGCTGAAAGCATTATTCATGCCAACATGCAGCTGCATGTAATCACTGGTCTGCTTAGTTTCAAAACTAAGTGGCACTAGCAAAATACACAAGTTGGAGCAGGTGATGAGGTGGGAAAAGTAAGACTGGAGTGCCTGCAGACTCTCTTTCATGTCATGCTGCACACAGAAATGAAGGGATAGAGACCTCAGAATTACAGCAGTTCAAGTAAGCTATTTTTCTTGTCCATGAAGGAACCCGTTAATGGAAAAAAAAAACATTTAAATATATTTTTCTGAACCTAATGTAAAATGTCTTGTGAATTTACTAAGAAGGCTGGTAAACTAGTCTGAAATCTGAATTGTAGTTTGATTTGTGCTTGGCAAATTATTTGCTGCAAAAGTAAAAATGCTTCAGAACCCATCTTTTCATTTTTCTGAAATGTTTCAGTGTTTGAAGTTTGGAAATAAAATGCAAACACTTGGTTGTCCACGAAGTTCAGCACCACAGAATATGTGTAAAGCGCTAGTCTCTCTCACTGAAATGGATGTTCCTGGAAAACTGCAGCTGGTTTATGGCCTTGGCTCTATTTTGTGCATGACACCTTAAAAATGTATTGGTTTGTAGGGCTGGGCAATATTATTTTTGATAAATAGTTCTTTGCCCCAAAGGCTACTTCATACCTGTCTAAACTGAGGATGATTCACAATTTCAACCTTTTTTTGTGTGTTGTTAAATTGATAAAAGGAGAGGAAAATGTAACACATTACAATGTTTATGTTTTCATATTTTCAAAGTAAATAATTTTGATGGTTCTGGACTTGCTTCAGGAGTTGCACAATGCAGTGCAGAAAACAGAAAAAGTGCTTACTCAGTATAGCCTAGTGAGTAAGTTATCTACAGAGGAGACTGGCATTCAGAGTCAAGGTTTCAACAGAGGTATCCTATCTAAGACTGACCTAATTTCCAGGCTCCCGTGGCACAGGCTTGTATGGACCTTAGCAGAAGCTACTCCAGCACAAGTAACAATAGCTCCTTCTTCAGCCTTTTGGAGAATAGTATAAAAATCCCACAAGCATTTAGTCCTTCACAATATTTTTTTTTTTTCTTAATTATCTTGTTAAAAGTTCTTGAAATTAAATTCAGTCATTTCAGGTAGACAGATTTTGTTCAAGCCAAACTTTTTCTAGTCAGCTGATGATTGTTAGATATTGTTGCTGTTTTTCAAGGTTCATCTTGAAAATTTCCACATGTAAATCCCTGAAGTTTCCTTTCAGCTGTCTTTGTGGACTGTTTGCAGTCAAGTAAATGTGCGATGAATGGTCCTAGAAATGGACACAATACTACTTATGCTCCTACAGGAAGTATAGACGAGATTGCTATGTTTGGGGCCTGGGTCTGAGTCTCAAATGGGCATAGGCAACCTTTTCCAAGGTGACCGCACACCCAGCACAACCCAGCACCATGCTCCCTGTTCCAGTATCTGCTGAAGTAATGTTAATAGGTACAAATAGAGAAGACTCTGCTTGGTGACTGCTTCCACTTAATTTCTGCCTTATTTCTAATTGCACTAGAGTATTTCATATTAACGTTACTACCTGAGCTCAGTTTCTGATTCCACAGGCTGTCAAGTCAGTTGTGACACACTGTCTAGTCAATATAAAGGTTTGTGATGGCACATCACTTAAATGGGTGTTCAGTGTACATTGGATATAAAGACATATCCAATTGAACCAATATAATCATCTTACTGAGCAGTACCTACGACATAGTACAAGCCATGCAGTTGCAGAACAGTTTAGATAGCGTGAATGCAGAATTGACCCAGAAAGTTTTCTGGATTCACCTTAACCTTCATCAAATTGTATTCTGTGTTGGCAAACTCATCATTTGACTGGTGACTCAAGAGTGGCTGGACATAATTGTAAACTACTCATCTCACGGTGCCTGTGCCACAAAGAGACTAGGCAGCTACCTAGGGTGGGGATTTGCACCCTGACACAGTCTTGCTGCTGGGATATCCACCCTGTTTTCTGTCTCTCTCTTTCCATATCACACACTTCCTTTTTTATTCTTAGGAGTTCAGCAAGGGCTTCTGACATATTAAAGCTGTTTTTCCTGAGAGGCTGAGAAGCTTTGGAGCACCTCTGCTATTGTGCTGTGCTATTCTCTTAGCCCTTCTAGTTGTTTAAACGCACCTTTGATGACCTGAGTTCTTGTTAGAGGTAATTAAAAAAAGGGGTGGGGAGCACATGACTCTCAAATCAGCCTTTAAATGTGCTTGGATAACACTCTGCTATGTGCAATTTGGACATCAAGATGTCACGGTAGGAAGACATATTAGTCTCTTTGAGTTGGTCCCTTTGCATAGCAGTAGTGACCCCCTTATTCAGAGATACTACTCGGACTTTCAAAAGGAATTGCAAACATGGTAATGGAAACAAAGAAGATCCTTAAAGAAATAAGGAGTAGAACTAAGTGACACTTAGGTATTGTGAATGGTCTAGAGGTTTTGTCTAGAGGAGAATGGTCTAGAGGACATATCACAGCATGGCAGGGAAAACAGTATAACCTGGTAATATAAAGTCAGCTGTTAATATGCACTAAGTATGTTTGACTTAGATTGCTGACATTTGTGATACAGTTGGTAAAAGCAAACATCACAGGGAGGAAAAGTTCATGCATTGCAAAATTTTTTGATCTTTCATCTATAGCTAAGTTTTACTCTGTTTTTGTGGTTTGTATTGCTGCCTATCATTGTGGTGTTAGCAGGGCATTAATGCTGTCTGTCTGTCACGAATGTCTCATAGAAGGCCTAAATTTAGGAGAAGTACATAAGTTTACCTATTGCTTCCATCAATAAATTAAATTATCAATAAGCTGTGGCAAATAACTTCCTGCTTTTTTCAGTCTCAACACTTTACATATTGTTGGAAAACTTTGTTTAGTTTTGTTTTGTTTGTGGTGATTTAACATAAAATCTATTTTATTCTCTTTTGAACAATCTTTGAACAGTCTATGCAGGTGAAGAGCAAAGTGTCACTTAATATGTTCTGTGAAAGTTACGAAATCATAGTACTGTGAGATACTGCCCAAGTATTTACATTTAAGTCATTGTGAAGAGAAACTGGAATGGAAGGAAAAGTCACTCGTGAATTTTACATTCAGCGTTGTAATACCAGACATGATTTATGTAAGTCAGCTTGTATTTGGCACTTTCTGAAAAATTTAAGGGCATCTTTTGTTCTTCAGACAGAGAAACTAATGAGCATTTGTGGTGGCTGACAGCTTATTCAGCCTTTTGCCAAAGATGACAGTGTAATTATTCTCATTGCTTGCTAAGCACTGTTCTCACAAACTCACAGAAACCAAGTAGCAGAATGCCCTGTTGATTCCCTCATCCTAGTTACTACGTTGAGAAAAAATGCAGCCCTTCTCTTCTGTTCTTAGGGGGGGGATTGTAAAGGTACAGATCAAGAAAAATATCACTGCATTCTGAATATTCAGGAATATAGGATTATGAAATAATTGCATATGAAAATTTGCACTCTATTACAGAATAGTAATCGACTATTTGTACAATATGTACCTGCAGAAGGATTTACTAATGTAGATTGCTGTGGAGCTCTGGTTGCCCCCAGAGATGCTATGACCCTCCTGAACACTTCCACTTCTCAAGTAAGGAAGTTTCAACTTATTCGGATTGAAGTTAAAGCTTTCACAAGAGCCAGACCCACTAAGAAGCACAAGAATTAAGAGACAAAATCAAGTGGGACTAAGTTATGGCAGCTTTAAGTGTTAACTTCCCATCTTCAGGTCCAACCAAACTGGAAGTTAGAGTGAAGGTATTTGAAACTTCATCTTGCAGATGGACTGGGGAGTGCAGCCACAAATCATATTTGAGGATGAGGCCACCAAAGTTTCTTAGTCTGCAGTGGGTCAGATGCTTTTAATCATGCCATACTTGAGGTAACTTTCAAAAGAGAAGACACATCTAAGCAGGCCCCAGTAGCCTCCTGTGAATTGTATATATCTAATCTCTTATGAAAATGGAATTGAGCCTACTGAGCCACTGACATTTCCTTTTCCTCCTTTAATGACTGGCTGAGCAAAGTACAGCAAGACAGCTGTTCACCCAAATATGAAAAACTCATCTGCACTTCGAATTAATCCACAAGACTATTTATGATTGCCATTGTGATCATGACCCTAGTAGCCACTGAGGAATCCTTTCCCAACTGGTGACATCTTTCTGAGGGACAGTTTTGTGGTAATGCATATGCTGTGAGGAGCAGTCTGTTTTCTGAACCGTTAAATGTGGTGTCTAGAACAATGGCAATATCTGTTCATATCAGACACAACTGATTGCAATGGCATGTGTGTCAACATTTGATCTTTCCACAAATATATCTTTTTGGAGATCAAAATATGTTCATCTTACACATACCTGCCCGTTTCCAAGAGAAAGGTCAGGACCAGTTCCTCGGTGCTTACCTCACTACTTGGAACAGCAGCTGCTTCTCGCACCTTGTGCAAAGTTAATTCTGTTAGATTTTGGCCCTGTACCTTCCTCCTGCACCACTGACATTGTCTGGAGTTCAGGGCACTTGAGACCCCCCTGGAGGCATTTGACACTCCCCAGCATCCTCTAGCAATCCCACCGAGGAAATTGTCTAATAATAATGTCCAATACAATATCAACTATACTAGCTACATCCCCAGGTCTATAATCAACTACAGAACTAGACAGGCTTTTCTCAGTCACAACTAGGTCTTTTTCTGTTTTAATTCCTTCCTCACTGACATTTTTGTGACATGATATTTACACCTGTTTGTCTCTGCCCTGACTGTCATGGTCTATAATTTTGCATTCATCTATGTATTGAAAAGGTCAGGACAAAAGTGTGGGAGGCCTCTGATTTCTCTGAAGAATTTGGTCAAATGAAAGTCTCTGATCATTACTTTCTACATCTGCAAAGTAAGGGGACTATGTGAAATGGCGTTGGGGTTTTATTACCTTAAGTGCATACCCTAACATCCTTTGCTTTCTCCCTCAAAGATTTGGCTGTTGCAGCCCTATTAAGAGAGCAAAAGTAAAAACTTCCTCTCTCCACACAAGGCACAATAACATTGCAATAGAGCGCCTTGCATGTTGCGTGGGAGATTCTTGTCTGTTTTGAGATTAATGAGGCATCTTAACAAATATATTTCTATAAATGTTATCAGTATAAATCATCCTCTCTTTTCTTTTACCATTCTCACATCACAGATATTTAAGCATTCCATCAGCATTTGTCTTGGTTAATACCAACATAGTTGGATGGCTGCCATTGCTCCCATTTTAAAAAGTAGAAACTGACCTACACAGAAGTCAGATGATGTTTTCAAGGGCATACAGGTATTTTGCTGCAAGTTGTTTTTTTCATAGAATCATAGTATCATTCAAGTTGGAAGAGACCCTTGGGATCATCGAGTCCAACCCTCAGCCCTGCTCTACAAGGTTTTCTCCTACACCATATCCCTCAACACCACATCCAATCTACTCTTAAACACAGTCAGGGATGGTGACTCAACCGTCTCTCTGGGCAGCCGATTCCAGTGCTCTTTCTGTGAATATTTTTTTCCTAATGTCCAGTCTAAACCTACCCTGCTGCAGCTTGCAGCCATTCCCTTTTGTTCTATCGCTAATTACCTGTGAGAAAAGACCAGCACCAACTCCTCTACA